>CABFWB010001633.1:110522-129403 GCA_902151455.1 Timema bartmani
TTTTTTTTTTAACTATTTCATTTGGTTTTCAACTAGTGGGGGTCGGAGGAGGGCGTTGATGGGTGGGAAGGATACACTAATGTATGTTGTTAATGTGACATTCCATGGACATTTAATACTTTCTATAGTCTTTAAAGGATGTTAATAAGATGTATCCTATTTATAATTTTGATAAGCTCCTTTCCAGTGATGATAAAACGTATGAACCAATTTTGAAAATCTAATACTAATTTTAAAGGGTAGATAGACGTGCAGAATGTTGGCTAAAATAGTAACTTTAAACTAAAACCCAGTTATCCTAGCAGCTTTCTAGTTTTTCTGCCGTGTACGCAGTGGATCATCTGAACAATAATTCTTTGTTTATATCTCCATGGAAACCCTTATTTGTATTTGATTGCACATAGGTGAATAAAATATTTATCTTGAATTAAAAGTAATAACTCAATTTTGTTACCTAAGTGACACAGTGCAGCCAATACGTGCAAATAGACAGACGAGATGTTTTAAAGTTATAGTTTTTTTTAGCACTGCGTCTTGCTGCCCATTGTGGTTATACGCTTATGTTCTAATTACGCTAATGGTTTTAGGAGGGTTACATATATAGGAAGTATGACAGCATTTGTATGGAGGGAAAGAAAAAAAAATTCGGAAAAAAAGCCTCATTACATACCAACGAAACTCAAACCTTGATCTCCCGGTCATCGGCAGTCAGATTAGCGCCTTAGACCATGTGGCCATCGAAATGGCTTTCAATTTTAAAAAGGAATAAATAAGGTACATAATAGCCTACTGTGAGAGTAGCACCGTAACACCTTAGATCACGTGGCCACCGAAGTGGGTAAGTTATGATCTTGATGTGAAGGGGAAGCAGACACGTTTTGCTTGGAGTCACGGACCAAAAGCTCAAAATATGGAAAGTTGTGAGCCTTTGATTAGTAAACCCCTTATAAAGTCGAGTGAGGCCTCATTCTCTAGAACTTTTCCCAGTAAAAGGTTTTGAATACATTTCAGCGCGATAATCTTCAGCCATCACTGTAGGGATCCACTAGTTTTACATATTTTCTCTCAATCAGAACGCTCCAATATTAGTTCTAACAGTGACTTGGACGAGTGTGTTACATCTGCAGAGTGTAAACAACATAATGGTCTGTAAGAAAGATAAAATAGTAGTGATAGTGGTTTGGCAATTATCAATGTTACCTTTTATAACATGAAGCACAGTTGAAGCTAAGCTTGAAACATATGAAGATGACGTCAAAGATAAGCTTTTAGTATTTGTCAGATAATACTGCTTTTAGTTTTCAAACTCTCCATTAATCGCATATTGGTAAAGATGAAGGCTTAGAGAAATAAACAAAGTCCGCTATATTATTTTATAATAATATTTTATAGTGATAAACAAAGCCCTCTATATTATTTTATAATAATAAACTAAGCTCACTATATTATTTTATAGTAATAAACAAAGCTCACTATATTATTTTATAGTAATAAACAAAGCTCACTATATTATTTTATAGTAATAAACAAAGCCCACTATATTATTTTATAGTAATAAACAAAGCCCACTATATTATTTTATAGTAATAAACAAAGCCCACTATATTATTTTATAGTAATAAACAAAGCCCACTATATTATAGTAATAAACAATTCCACTATATTATCTTATAGTAATAAACAAAGCCCACTATATTATTTTATAGCAATAAACAAGCCCACTATATTATTTTATAGTAATAAACAAAGCCCACTATATTATTTTATAGTAATAAACAGGCCCACTATATTATTTTATAGTAATAAACAAAGCCCATTATATTATTTTATAGTAATAAACAAAGCCCACTATATTATTTTATAATAATAAATAAAGCCCACTATATTATTTTTTGCTGACATACCTCAATTTATCTCTGCTTACGTTATATATGTCATTTAATCACCAGTCTGTGTTAAAATACTGTCTAGTAGCTGTTATATAAATTATCATATGTTGTAATATGTCATATTAAGCGATATATTTTAAATGTATTCATAATATACATAAGGTTTCTTCTTACTTTGGAATTTTTCCAAGATTCGAAGGTTATTTTGTGTGTCGAAGTTTAAATTTGACTTCCAACTTTAACATTTCGATGCTTGGCACGCCGCTAATAATGTCAATAAACGAGTAACATGTTGAATTTAAAAAACCTACTTGAGATCAGTATATAAATACAAGATGAAGTAATTATTAATATTATACCAGTATTGTTAGCGAGACGATTGATCCTCTTATTATGCCGTAAGATTTTTCTACAGTGAAAATTGGGGCTCCATATTTTTACATGATTTATTTTAAAACCAGATGAGATTGTCATGACAGAAGAAAATGGGTTGTGGGCCGAAGGCTGGGCGATACTCCCTTAGGCTATATTCATTTAATGTAGGCTATATTCATTTAATGTAAAAGGATGAAGAGGTTAAACCTATAATAAACTACAGTAACTTTTACTTTGTCAGATGATCTAGATTTCATTCTGGTGTCAGTTCTTCTGAGAACTGGTATTCTGATCTCTGGAATCTGGTATTCTGGCCTCTGTCATTCTGTTCTCTGGCCTTCTGACCTCTGGTGTTCTGGTATTTGATCTTATGTCCTTTGGTATTTGGTATTCTGGTATCAGGCCTTTTAGTTTCTGTTATTCGGATCCCTGTTATTATGTTTTCTGGCCTGTGGTGTTCTGGTATCTGATCTTCTGACCTCTTGTGTTTGGTACTTTGGTATCTGGTCTTCTAGTCTATGGTATTCTGGTTTATGTTATTCCCATATCAGGCCTATTGTATTATAGTCTCTGATCTTCTTGCCTCTGGTCTTTGGTATCATGGTATCTGGCCTTCTGGTCTATGGTATTCTGATATATTTTATTATTATATCTGGCCTTCTGGTCTATGGTATTCTGATATCTTTTATTATTATATCTGGCCTGTGATATTCTGGTTTCTGATCTTCTGGCCTCTGGTCTTTGGTATTCTGGCCTCTGGTATTTTAGCCTCTGGTATTTTAGCCTCAAGTATTCTAGCCTCAAGTATTCTAGCCTCAAGTATTCTAGCCTCAAGTATTCTAGCCTCAAGTATTCTAGCCTCAAGTATTCTAGCCTCTAGTATTCTAGCCTCTAGTATTCTAGCCTCTAGTATTCTAGCCTCTAGTATTCTAGCCTCTATATAGCCTCTGGTCCATTGAATTAAAGATGAGGGTTCACACCTGCTCACTGAAAAGGATATAATCGTGCAGCTTCATTTAGTAGCAACCAAGAATATTGAGTAGACCATCGAGTAACTGGATTAATCTGGGGTAGTTTAACAGACAAATTAATTATAATTTTAACCAAGACATCTCCCTAAATTAACTCGTTAAGTAACACTCTATTATGTTGCACAGATAAGGATATGAGGTGTTGAGACAGTTCAATTATTGCAACATTTTTTTGGAAATTTAATAGGCTTAACTCTAATATTGTTCACCTCATCTTACAATACACTCGTGCCACCCCGGTATGATTTGATTACTTTTCTGAAGTAGGTATGAATAAGGTATACTTAGAGGGAATGTACCAGTGGCGTGTCGTGAAGGGCTTCCGGGGGGAAGCAGAGTTAGTTTGAACTGTACTTGTGATATGTTTTAAATACTCAGTAGAACGCATTCATGAGTCGGGTATTAACAACAACAAAAAATCCCATATTATGTATTATTGGTCAAATGAGGGAACGAGTGAACAGATCACAGTTATAACAAGTTGATTAACCTGACAGAACTGTACGTCGCCGGTCTGGAATGTTCCAGTATAAGAGGAGGAAACCGGGAAATAGAAACTCACTACACCCAAATGGGAATCGAACCCTGATCCCCCCTTTCATCGACAATCTAGTATATTGCGAACGGGACACGTTAGACCATTCAACCATCGAAGCGGGTAGCCTCAGCATTAAAAATAAATCTTTTGTGCCAAATGGTATAAAATATATATTTAAATTTTTATTTTAGAATTACTTAACGTACGATTCCTTATCACTGCATTACAACAGAATGTGACATACAGACTGACTTAAAGAACAGCACCACATGACACGTTAAAAATCCGGCCCTTATGCAAGAATTTATCCAAACGAACCCAAATAGGGAATATTGATATTGTTTGTGACGTCAGAGGATATAGAACAAGAGACCCCCCCCCAAATATCGCCGACCGACCTTCTAGGGTCACGAGGAAGTGTAAAGTTGGCAAATTTATCTTTCACATCCCCACCCTTCCAATGGAACTGTGGGCCGCCATGAAAGAATAAAGAGGTGACATCATCAGCCACGGAGTGTCCTGTATCATGTTCCTGACCTCAAAACCAGACGCAAAGCAAATACAGTTAGTACACAGAGTATTCATCTGACTACGAGCGTTCCCTCTACTCTGGATAAGTTAACTGGGTCTAGGTGGAGAGATAAGTAAGGAGGTAGCGTCGTTATACACTGGGATGTGTTAACTGGGTCTAGGTGGAGAGATAAGTAAGGAGGTAGCGTCGTTATACACTGGGATGTGTTAACTGGGTCAAGGTGGAGAGATAAGTAAGGAGGTAGCGTCATTATACAATGGGATGTGTTAACTGGGTCAAGGTGGAGAGATAAGTAAGGAGGTAGCGTCGTTATACACTGGGATGTGTTAACTGGGTCAAGGTGGAGAGATAAGTAAGGAGGTAGCGTCATTATACACTGGGATGTGTTAACTGGGTCAAGGTGGAGAGATAAGTAAGGAGGTAGCGTCATTATACACTGGGATGTGTTAACTGGGTCAAGGTGGAGAGATAAGTAAGGAGGTAGCGTCATTATACACTGGGATGTGTTAACTGGGTCAAGGTGGAGAGATAAGTAAGGAGGTAGCGTCATTATACACTGGGATGTGTTAACTGGGTCAAGGTGGAGAGATAAGTAAGGAGGTAGCGTCATTATACACTGGGATGTGTTAACTGGGTCAAGGTGGAGAGATAAGTAAGGAGGTAGCGTCATTATACACTGGGATGTGTTAACTGGGTCAAGGTGGAGAGATAAGTAAGGAGGTAGCGTCATTATACACTGAGATGTGTTAACTGGGTCAAGGTTTACAAATAAATGGTAAGATAGAGAGAGACATTCATCACCTCTTAGGCCTATAAAATGATACCACCTCCCAATAGTTTCTCTAACATAATCCAAGCCATGCTCCAACACATGATGCAGCCTACACAGAGTTTGTACGCCATGTTCAAGCACACGGTCCAACCTCCACAGAATCTGTCCGCCATGCTCAGACACACGATGCATCCTCCACAGAGTCTGTACGTCATGCTCAAGCAAACGATGCATCCTCCACAGAGTCTGTACGTCATGCTCAAGCAAACGATGCAACTTCTACATGGTTTGTATGCCATGCCCAAGCAAACGATGCATCCTCCACATGGTCTTTATGCCATGCTCAAGCAAACGATGCAGCCCCCACATGGTCTATACGCCATGCCCAAGCAAACGATGCATCCTCCACATGGTCTGTATGCCATGCTCAAGCAAACGATGCAGCCTCCACATGGTCTGTATGCCATGCTCAAGCAAACGATGCAACCTCTACAATGTCTGTACGCCTTGATCCAAGCCATGCATTAGTCACCGGGCACCATTCACCTACCTCCCCACTCCCCCCAAATTTGGCTCATCAAATCATTTTCGGTGGAATATCCAAGCAACGCGCACGACAAGGCATTAATAAGTGAGGTTGATTCCGGTGGATTTTGGAAGGGTTTGTGAGGGTGTGAAGGGGAGGAAATATTTATGGGCTGGGGGTGGGTTGATGTTGGGGGGGCTGGAAGAAAAAAATAAAATAAAACACATCCGCTACTGAAACGGCATACAGAGAGACGGTTTCTGGCGAATAGCTCAGACGTATTTCGGTTTATATTATTTTTTAATTGCCAAATTTTTGTGACAGTAGGCCAATCTTTTTTCAATCACTTCTTATTAACTATTCTGGTTAGATAAATATGTATAATTACACTAGTCTTTCCATTTAATTTATTTGAGATAATTAACATGCACTTACTGATCCGACTGATTATATCAAAACCAGACTTATAAATCAAATTAAAACTAGAATAGACACAACATCCAGCCCCCAGCCGTTAATTCAGCACCGTGAAAGGGGAAATCCACAATTCACAAATAGTACATTTATTTGGCCATGACAGGAATCGAACTTGGGACCTTTAACTCAGTAGGCAGACAAACTACCGATTGGGATAATTAAACTAATATTTAGAGATGTTATAAGTTCCATTAAGATTAAGTGCACCCACATTTGCGGGAAGGAAGATTGGAGAGCATTTAGGAAAAAATAATCATAACACCCGAAAGAGTTTCGAACCCTGATCTTCCCGTCAGTCTATTACGAGAGTCATGCCTTAAACAGTTTGACCACCGAGATGGGTCTCACACATGATATGTTCAATATGTGAATGTGTGTGTGAACAATCCATACGGGTATTAAGACGCGGTGAGGATATAAATTAACTCTAAAATGGGGTGACCTGGTGGTCTAGGGGTAAGTGTCGGACTTGTGTTCTGGGGGTCTGGGGTTCAATCCTCGGTCCTGGCACAGATTTATCTGATTGCCAAAACCCTTCCTTCACCTCCGACAAGACGTGTATTAATCACAACTTGTGAATGTGTGGAATGCCAGGCCTCCACCGTGGTTACGGATCCCACGTTAAACTGTAGGTCCTCCATTTTCATCTCACAGTCACCCTACCATTACACATTAGCATAAGTAGGTATAACCCGAACGGGTAGTAAGACGCAGTGCTAATAATAATAATAAATCTAAAATAAAAACTACAAACATATTTAAACTCTAAATGTTTCGAATTTTTTCAACTAATTATATTTTTGTTTTAATATATAAATAAAAATTAATATTGATTAAATAAAATCTACTCTATAAGATCTATAGAAACAAATGTTTGTGTGGAAACATTATCAAAACATTTCATCAGTTTCTCTTGACGATATCTTTATACCCCGTAAAATTAATTTTAAAATAAAGCGGCAGATTCCTTGAATCGGAGAGGCTGCTGGTAATAATGAACTTTAAGCCCAATTTTGACTCTGTCTTTTTAACCTTCCTCCCACGTCTCATTTATAATAGCAGCAAGTAGAAGATTTAAAATCCACCCTTCCTATATATTTTTTTTTTATTTCAACCGAACACCCCCTTCTGTCGCCCACGTCTTTCCCCTCGAAAAACTCATATTTCTTACATTTCTACCCCTTCTTTTGCACATTTTCTTCCTCCCAAAACACCATTCATCTCCAACTAACCCCTCTTAAAATTCGCCCTCACCCTCCTTTCTTCACCCCAACTTGCAAACGTTAGTCCGCTATTGAAACAAAGAATATTATTGTTACTTTTTTTTTTTGACACGGACTGATTTATTGGCGTCTTGATAAGAGCCTTAGGTTTAGGGGAGTGCAAATACACTCCATGCCACCAAATAACAAGGGTTGTACAGAGTTGACACTGATAAGGGAGTATAGATACACTCCATGCCACCAAATAACAAGGGTTGTACAGAGTTGACACTGATAAGGGAGTATAGATACACTCCATGCCACCAAATAACAAGGGTTGTACAGAGTTTATATTGATAAGAGTTGTACAGAGTTGACACTGATAAGAGTTGTACAGAGTTGACACTGATAAGGGAGTATAGATACACTCCATGCCACCAAATAACTACACAAGGCTATAACTTCCAAGAACTGACCTAGGCTCCTCCTAGACTTTATCGACCATTTATATGATTTAGTCAAGGTATATCGAAAATGTACCTTCTATTAGTTTATATTAATGAATCTTTGGCCACTCCCCCATCGTCTCACCGAATACCTAGCTATATTTACTCATATAGGTAGCTCGATCATAGCCTAGGTGAAGAGCCTGTGATCGAATGGAACTCCACATTAGCCCCCTTGACCTTCCCCCCACTCCCCTCTTAATCATTCCATCGTCGAACTGCACAGAGAGGCGTGGGTTAACAAGCTGTCACGTCGAATTGGCCGCCAGGAGCGCTGTATTCCGTCAGAAGTGTGCATTATGCTAATAGAGAGAACATCGGAAACAGATCAGAGATAAGCGCCAAATCCGATTAATGTACCCCGGTATATAGGGTGGGGTTGTTGATCCAAACACCCTCAGCCCTCTGTGCTACCCCCCACCCCCCACCCTCCACCATTTACCGTCCTGCAAACATCCCCCAACTCGAACAAAACGGCTCAGTAGCAGGTTTCTGGTGAATACGTACAGACGTTTATAGACGAGCCTTTGATTAAAATTTTTAATTATGTCCTAATATACGAGGTAAGAGGAAGTATTGTGATACCTTAAAATAATCATCACTATTATCTCTATATTTAGAGTGTTAAATAATTACTTTCTATATTAATTCCAATTTTTTTCATATTATTTTAATGTAAAGTTTATTTATGAGGCGGTTTCCCGGCATTTTTAATTTCAAAAATATTCAAATGGGGAAAACTTTTTGATTAGAACAGAAATATTTACATCTCCCCCTAAATTAATTGAATTCTCAATTTAATTTTCTAAAATCTAAAGGTGAACCTTAAACAAGAGCTCAAAACGTTGATAGACCTATTTTTTTGTGTTCATACGCAAAACAATTATTTCCATAACTATCAATAGATATGTTTTTAAACTGGTTTGTTTTTATTTTGAAATATGTTTCTCCTATAGCGATTTACTTGAATGTAAGTTTGTCCTTAGATTTTTGCAGGAATAAGGGTGTTCTGTAAATCAATAATTTTATTTAGCTAGATCCTGTGTAGGTGCAGGATTAAATTAAGATGTACCATATATTACTAATGATTTAAAGGGTGCTGACAAGCTTAAGGTTACGTTTTGAATATTAAGAGAGCGAGAATATTTATTGAAATAAAAATTATTACTTCAAATAAGTATAATTATTTATGTTCATTGTCAGTCCTATGTTTTAGATTAACTCAAATGAATTGAGATTTTTCTTATCAGAATTGGTGTGAGAAGCTTAGAGATATGGACGATGAAGGTCAAAGCTCCTTCACTTCGACATATACAATAAAATGTACATCTTGGAAATATTTCAAAGTAAGAAGAAAACTTGTATATATTATGAAAATATTTGAAATATCTCAATGAATATGACATATTTCAACATACATTCGTTTTTATTACAGCCATTATAAAGTATTTTAACACCGACTAGTGATTAAATGACATCTATAACGTAAGCAGAGATAAATTCAGATATGTTAGCATAAAATAATATGGTAGGCTTTGTTTATTAATATAAAATAATATAGTGGGCTTTGTTTATTACTATAAAATAATATAGTGGGCTTTGTGTATTACTATAAACTAACATAGTGAGCTTTGTTTATTACTATAAAATAATATAATGAGCTTTGTTTATTACTATAAAATAATATAGTAGGCTTTGTTTATTACTATAGAATAATATAGTGGGCTTGTTTATTACTATAAAATAATATAGTGGGCTTTGTTTATTACTATAAAATAATATAGTGGGATTGTTTATTACTATAAAATAATATAGTGGGCTTGTTTATTACTATAAAATAATATAGTGGGCTTTGTTTATTACTATAAAATAATATAGTGGGCTTTGTTTATTACTATAAAATAATATAGTGGGCTTGTTTATTACTATAAAATAATATAGTGGGCTTGTTTATTACTATAAAATAATATAGTGGGCTTTGTTAATTACAATAAAATACAGTAATATAGTGGGCTTTTTTTATTATCCAAACCTTTCTTTTTACCAAGATGCATCTAATGGATAGTTTAAAAATTAAAATTAGTGTTATGTGGCAACAACACAAAGCTTATCTTTGACTTCACTTTCTATTTTTCTTCGCTTCACATTTAATAAATGGACTTCGTGAACCACTACTTATAAGCAACAGATTATTGACATCTCTGATTAGTATGTGATCGACCAATAGAGGATAAGATTTTATTTATCTTAATCTCACCTTCAACCCTTTATTTATATATATATATATATATATATATTTAATAAACACGTGAAACCATTTAAATGGATATTAAAATCAAATTTCAACCCCCCTCCTCAACCTCTTTACCCACCATCCCCTACAAACATTCTCCCCCCCTATACCGTAGTTGCGAACCTGTATAACTTTCTGACAGGCCAATTTTCTGCCACCATGACATGACCAAAACACTCTAAACTTGCCAATGGTAAAACGCATCATCTCCATAAATTAGGCAAATTGAAACTAAAATTATTATTATTATTATTATTATTAGCACCGCGTCTTACTACCCGTTCGGGTTATACCTACTTACGCTAATGTGTAATGGTAGGGTGATTGTGAGATGAAATGGAGGACCTACAGTTTAACGTGGGATCCGAACCACGGTGGAGGCCTGGCATTCCTCACATTCACAAGTTGTGATTAATACACGTCTTGTCAGAGGTGAAGGAAGGGTTTGGCAATCAGATAAATCTGTACCTGGACCGAGGATTGAGCCCCGGATTCTCAGCACAGAAGTCTGACACCTTACCCCTAGACCACCAGGTCACCTTAAACTAAAAAAAACCACATGATTGTATACGAGCTTTTTATATTTTGAATATTTTTTTTTATGATTCGCAAATACAGTAGAACTTATTTAATTCAAAGCCCAAGAGATATAAAAAAATTCAAAATATCCTAAATTTGATGTAACCTTTTTATGAATATATATGCAGCTAGTACACAAATCAATAATCTAATGATATGCTACATATAAACACAGATTTTATAAACTATGATGTACAAAACTCACAAACACAATCTATACAAGAAGAACAAGAAAAATTTTAACACAAAATATAAAAACTTGAAAAAAAACAACATAAAAATTGCAGACTTTAATCAGTTTTAGACATTATGTTTCAAAAAATTTGTTATCTTGGTTTGTTGTAATTTGCTTATCTTGATAAAATAAATAAAATCTTCAAATTCACTTGTTTCATTTAAAATGTTGTATCTTACATCTAGATGGAATTCAGTGAATCTTTTCAGATTTTCCATCTTTGTAAGTGCTTCAGAAAGGGATGGTGTTAGTTATTCTGCTTGGATGTTTGTGCCCTCTTCTTCATCAGAGAATTCTTGGATATTTTTGTTATTTACTTCTTCAAGAATCTTCCCATCAGTCAACGTTCCACCATTGTTCAGTTAGCTTTGTAATAAGTAGAAATTTGAAAAAATTTAACGATATTTTGGCTTCGAACTATCCAAATATTTCTTTGTAAAATTTGGGTTTGAATTATCACATTTTTCGAATCATCCAATGTCTAATTATACAAACCCTACTGTATATCAATATATAGTGATAGTAATAGCTCTACGATTGGTGGAACGTGGATTAAGGCGTCTGTCTCGTCTTGGCTGGTTTACCGATGCCGGGGAGATTGGTGCTTGAATTCTACTCATGTTTATTAAGATGAATTTTCTTCAATGGTTTTTCACTATCTTACTTCTAAACTTTCCCTTTCTTCCCCTAATCCATTGTTGTAAATTAGGAAGACTCATTTTAAATAAAGTAATCGAACATAAAAAATAAAACATATGTATGTACAGTACATTATGTGTTTGTGTGTGTCAACACCTTAACTCCAAGACTGCGAGACCAAGATGAATTATGAATTATATATGTGAAGGTATGCCCAAGAGGAGATATTAATTTAGACTCTGAACCAAATTTAATATTTTATAGAGGCTAAAATATAACATATAAACAATCTATTAGAAGTCATTTTTAGGTAAGCATCTCCCCTAATTTTAATAACAAAAAACACTATTTTATGCGTCAAGTTTTGAAAAAAAAATCTAAATTAAAATAATTGAGACCCTTTCTTTTAAAACTACTGATTTTCATTTTAAAATATTTCATTATATTTTTTAAAACCATACAATATTCAATGATTTAAAGGAATATTTGTTCGACACCATTTCGTAATTTAATCTTCACTAGTGGCTAAAGTATACAGAATGCGCCTAATACTAGCAGGACCTATTTGCCTGAAAAAAAAAGAAAATCATTTTACAGATTTTACCTAAAGATGTTAATTTTAAGATTTCTGATTATTTAATATAGGCTTAAGTTAGTGTAAGAGATATTAAAAACAATGGTTTTATATTAATTACTTACAATTACATGCAATTTTTAAAGTTTAAAATACTCTAATAAGGAACCCAATCATTTTTCTTATTTATTAGATATTTGTATAGCTAAAAAAATAATATATAAAAAATGCCAATTTTATAAGTATATTTTATGCTAGAAAAAATATATGCCTAACAATAATATATATAATATATATACATACAAACACTCAAACACATTAAAACATTGTTCATTTAAAAAATTGAGACCACTTCTTATTCGGATTAACGAAAATTTGAATTAAGCAAGAGAGAATATAAGGATACAGTATTTTCACGAATTTTAAATTACAATTGAATGAGTTTAATCAAATTTTCACTTATTTAACAGACGTACAACACTTAAGATACAATGTAATTACTATTCTTAGTCACAGGAAAACACATTGTGTTGATTAAACCTGTAAATATTAAGCATTTATTATCAGATAACACTGTTTATTACAATTCTCTTTAACTTTGAGCCTGTTAACAAATAAAATATATTTCACTTGACTTAATTTTTTTTCTCAGTTTTCCGAAAATTGTGTTCGAATTATCCTGAATTTCGGATCATCGGGGATTTACTGTGTATGAATTTACATCCTTAATGATTAAACTTGTCCTTATCTATCAGTGGATTTAGCGCCTTTTTACATTCACAGATTGACTGACTTAACCTTATGGATGGTTCGGTAGGTGAATGGTGAGGGGAGGAAGTGTTGGGTAAAGGAGGGGGGGTAGAAGACTGGCGTCGTGCGAGGACTCTGCGGGACGCCGACAACTCATTTGGGCGTCGTTCCCGGGTGTCGCAACGACTCTTGCTCCTGACAGCCAACGCCACTCCACCCGCTTCTCAAACCAGAGTAAGAGAAAGAGGTGTTTATTTCTAAATGATTCCTCTACCATTGCCTACTCTCAACCTCCTTTACCCCCCCCTACGCCTTCTTATTACCGCACGTATGTAGAGCACGTGTTAACTGTTTAGATATTGTTTTTCCACACTGCGTCTTACTACCCGTCCCGATTATACGTGTACATTAAAATTAAGATGATGTTTCTAGGGATGAGGAAGGTTGAACTTAGAGGTATTTTACTCGTGTGTTAGGAATGAGGAAGGCTGAACTTAGGTGTTTTACTCGTGTGTTAGGGATGAGGAAGGCAGAACCTAGGTGTTTTACTCGTGTGTTAGGGATGAGGAAGGCTGAACCTAGGTGTTTTACTCGTGTGTTAGGGATGAGGAAAGGCTGAACCTAGGTGTTTTACTCGTGTGTTAGGGATGAGGAGGGCTGAACTTAGAGGGAAATGTAACTAAATTTACGTTGTGGGAGAGTGGGAAACCATTTAAATAATAAACCACCTTCAGCAAGGCCGTAGCCATCCAATAATTTCAGGGGGGGTTTGGTGAGCCCATCCACAAGTTGACGGGGGCTAGAAAAAATTCTAAATAATAAGCATCTCTGGAAGCTCTCTGGAGTGCTTTTTATGGTAACACAGTCCCCTAATTTGTACTTGTACCTTAATTTTGATATTGTTTGAACTATAAATAAAGCCACATATATTTTGTTCATAAAATTTCGGGGGGGGGGGGGTTGAACCCCGAAACCCCCCCCCTGACTACGGCCTTGACCTTCAGTAAATTCGACCAGGATTCAAACTCCGATCTTCCCGCCATCAGCAGGCTGGACTAACGCGAGAGTGGTGCCTTAAAACATTCGACCAATTACGGCGATGTGAAAATTTTAATTTGTATTCTGTTCCTCAAATTTTATTTCTGAAAATCTAGAAATTTTACTAAAATATCTCTAATGTTTTTGTTCAAAAGGGGTATTTGTGGTGTATTTCACATGTTTTTTTAAAATTATGTTTATTTTTATAGTAACAAAAAATTAAGGTTAGTTATCTGATGTATGATTTTTAAACATTTGTTGTAATTTTTAGAAGGATTATAACAATTTTGCTCAAAATGTAAATTTTGAAAGCATTTTAAATTATTACCAAACTAAGTTAGTTTTGTTTTTTCTGAGGAGAGATTAAAAAAGGACAGTTTAATGATAACTGAATTTTTTAAATTTTATCTCAGACTATAAAATATTATATAAGAAAGTCTGTACGATTGTGTTATCACATTTATTTAAATAAGTTTTGAGAATGGACCACAATTGTATCTAAAGTGTCCCCAATTTGTCAAAATATTTTATTCGGTGCCTGCGTGGATAAATCGGGGTTTTTTTTTATAAAGAGTATTTTTCTCAATAGCGCTGACACTTTATCAAACAGACAAGAACACGGGGGTTTAGCCCAAACAATGGAACTGCTGGAGTTGTTTGTCTCAACTTTCTGCTACCTCCTAACCAACCACGCGGTCAATTTGGCGACAGTTTCGGGTCAGGTTAAGGTAGACGATTTGTTACAGGAGAAAACTACCCCCAAAACCCTCCCTCATAAAAGGTCTAACCTCGAGCGACCAAGAAATGGTTACTTCAGTATTTTTTTGGTATACAAACCTTATTTGGAGAAGTTTTGACATATTTGTTTATTTCGGCTCAGCCACACCAATGATCAACAAATCTAGCAAGTCATCAGTCTTGCGATATATTGATTTGCCATTGATGAGGAAGTTAAGGTTCGAAGCTCGACAAGGTTCAGTTAAGAGTTTTTTTTCCTAATTTGATTGTATCATCGTGGTTTTCTTGCCTCTAATCTATTCTTATGTGGGTGCATTTAATCTAAACATATCTGCTCACAACCTATTGTTTATATTCAAGTTACCAACACTAAAATAATTGTTAAGACACAACAGTAAATACTTTCTCATATAGTTTATTATAAGCTTCCCTACCCGCTTCAGTGGCCGTACGGTCTAGGGTGTCACCCTCGCAATATACTAGACCTCCATTGACTGGGAGCCAGGGATTCGAACCCCATCGCGCTGAGAGTGTTTTTCTAAATGGTTTTCCACGCTCCCTCTAAGCAAATGAGAGTACACTTCCTCTAAATTCAACATTACTTTTCTCCAACTTATTGGCGTAATTAGTAAGTATGCGTATAACCTGAACAGACGTGGTTCTAAAAAACTTCCCTCATAAAACAAACATTATTTTGTTAACTATTTGAAACACTTATTAAGTATAAATTTTGAAAAAATTGTAATAGTTTTTTTTTAAAACCTCAAAATTTTCTAAATCTCTTGTTAGTCAACTACAATAGTTTAAAAAAAAACCATAAAAATCTAAATTAAACTACTCGTATTTATTTACCACGTAAAATACTTACCAAATAACAGTCCAAACAAAATCATTAGGGCCATTTAACAAATACATCTTAATTTTCAAAAATTATCCATCATTGAACCACCATGCTAATTAACAACTAATTATAATGTAAAACACTATCCAAGCATTATTTCAGGACCAATATCGTTAAAAACAATCTTCGATAGATTTTGAATTTAAAATAAAATTGGTCATCAGTAAACTACCCTTAATTTTAGGGCTAGAATCAAAATCACCATTTAACCTTGAGGTATGACCATGCAACCTCTAAATATGAAGTTTGAGTGAAATTAATTTAACAGTTTCGATTGTAGCCCTAGGAACAGACAGACAGACGGACATATATAATTATTGTAAGCCCACTTTTTTTTAATCAGAGGACACACAAGAGGACAAGAACCATCCAAATATTGAGTTATAACATTTTAACGATTACAATACTTTCTATACATGAGAAAGTGAAAAACCCGCAGTAACTCTGGACAGGAAGTAACAAGCTCCAATTAGACAGAGTTGCGATGTAAAAAAAAATGGTCTCAAAATCAACCACCCCGTCTTCCGCATACTTCAAAGAAAATATCTGATAGGAGAGAGAGATGGGGAATGAGTGGTGAAGGGTGGAGGTGGGAGGGGGTGATTTCTGTAGAAAATAACCGAAAAGAACATAGAAGAAGAAAAGAACAAAGTAAATTTAGAAGAAGGACCAAGGGGAGATTGTACCGTAATGAAAAGTGAAGTCTCCGAGGAGAATTAGAAGGCAGTTGATAATGAGACGCCAGAGGTATGAGAGGGGGAAGAAAAGGGGTGGGAGGGTTGAAGACCTGGTAAGGTAAAAAAAGGGGTGTAAAACAACCCCGTGAAGAAGGGTGTAACAGGACACTGTAGCTTCTGTGTTAAACCATCTCACGTGTTGTAACTGGGGTGGGGGGAGTTGTTGGAAAACTCTCTGGTGACGAAGACAGCCCTCCCCCTACCCCCACCAACCCTCCCGTGGACTCTGGAGTGATATATTAAGGAGACCGACACGATTTCTCAGTGACTCAGTGGATAAGTATGCCGTATATATATACACTCTTTGATCTCAAGGGTCATCTGGAAGAAACCGAACCTTTGGGATGGCATCAGATGGATCTGGAAAAATTCAAATTAAACACTAAAAAAAAAAAACTTGTAATTTTTAATCTTCGCATTTCGAATGTATTCGAGATACTAATGATGATTCAAAGGCTCCCCATCCTAGTTTTTGTTCATGTAAATGTCTGAAACCTTAGACAAATAGGTAGCGGGTTTGTTTATTTAACGAAGGCTACAGGAATTATTCTTACCAAGCCAAAAAGAGAAGACTTTGGAAATTGATTTGTAACTTACTTACACTGTGGCATTAGGAAGCTGATAATTCATTGAAACACTTACTAAAGTACCTTTCTCTAACTTGAGCTAGTTCTATCCAGTCCACCTCATTATTTCTCCGCTTTACACAGCTGTGCACAGCAGCAGATATCTCGTAAGTTGATATTGTCCTGTTTTATTGTTCGTGTGTTCTTTATAGTAATAGTGGAGTGCTTCACTTGTGATCCTTTATAACTTATATTGTAAGTTTGTTTTCTATTTCTCTCTCTCTTTCTCTCTCTCCAGAAGGTCACTTTATACTTTTAAAAGTGAAAAGAGATAGTTTGAGAAAAACTAACAATATTTTCTTTGAACTTGACATTAGTGAAATTAATTCATTTTATGAAATTGCGGGAAATTATTTATACTTAGTCAAAGAGCATCAGCCCTGTTATGATTTTTTTTAGTAATCCTAAGAAAAATTTTGAAGAACGATTAATAAATAAATAACGAAATTTGTTAGAAATCCATCAAAGTTTTTTTTCAGGGAAATGTTCACGACTTTACTTCAATTTTGATTTTTAGCACTGCATCCTACCCGTTTGGGTTATACGCTTAAGTACTAATTAAGGGTTATGAATTGGGAAGGTTGAATTTAGAGGAAGTGAACCCACATTTTCATGGAGGTAGATTGGAAAACCATTTAGGAAAAAAATACCCCCAGTTCACACCAACCGATATTCGAACCTCGATCTCCCCATCCTCGGCAATATAGCTCAACACGAAACTAGCGCGTGAGCTAACTACGCCACCCAGGCGGATAATTACGATAATGGTTTTAGGGATTAGGAAGGTTATATTTATATAAAGAGTACCCACATTTGCGTGGAAAACCATTCTGGAAGAACAACCTTCAGTACACCCAACCAAGATTCGAAATTCGATCTCCCCGCCATCGGTAGTCTAGTCCAATGTGAGAGTAGCGCCTTAGACTATGCGGCCACCGAAGCGGATTTATGCTTTAAATTAACCAAGGACCTATACAGTTAGAATTAAGTGATCTGAGATCGGCAATGAATGATCACTTTCAAGATGTCCGGGTGATGCTGTTTTTGACTGATAAAGATTCAAGCACATTTGCAAACGTAAAACAGCTTGCTACGTTCTTATTAACTACGGTCGGGTCTACGTATGGTTGTAATACATCCTGTTCACATATGAACGCTATCAAGTGTAACATCCGGACCTTGGTGGGAAATAAGTGGCTAGAAGACAGTCTCAGAATCGTTCTGACAAAGTATGAATCATATTTTCCCGAATTGTTACGTGACCAGATGTGTCATTTTCCCATTAATGATTTATATTTGAACTATGTTTATTTATATTTAGATAATAATCGCTAGTACTATTTAAAGTTTTATATTTAATGTCCATGAAATAGATCAATAAAATGTATAACCCACTTTATTTCCCCTTTTTTAAACTACCAAAGTTCCTTGCCCAAATAACGTTCAAAACTACGGCCAGACGGAATTAAATGTCTGGCCTGCCAAATATTATGATTATTTTGAGTGGCCCGCTCAGGTAACCGATTGAATAGACCTACTTTGCACTCTTCCTCTCACACAAATGCTGGTACACTTTTTCTAAATTTGACCTTCCTAGCCCCTAATACACTAGTATTAATTCATACCCATTCGGGTGGTAAAATGTTCTGTTAAAAAAAAAAAATTGAGGAAGAGTGTGGCGATCATATAAGTAAAACTACTCTCAGTCCATCCAACCGGGATTTGAATCCTGATCTCCCCGTCACTGGGAAATCCAGTCTTAACGCGTTAGACCACACGACCATCGATGCGGATCACCCAGATGTTGTCAAGATCCCCAAACCATCTCCCAAACGGACTGAGCAGGGCTTCGTTTTCATTTTCTTCAGTCATGGAAACTGATGAGACAGGTAGGAAATAGCGCCTCTACTCAACGAGGTGTGA
>CABFWB010001634.1:0-17973 GCA_902151455.1 Timema bartmani
TAACGTGGAATCCGAACCACAGTGGAGGCCTGGCATTCCACACATTCACAAGTTGTGATTAATACACGTCTTGTCAGAGAGGGTGAAGGAAGGGTCTGGCAATCAGATAAATCTGTGCCAGGACCGAGGATTGAACCCTGGACCCCCAAAACAGAAGTCTGACACCTAACTCCTAGACTGCCAGGTCACCAATGTCTCCAAATAGTGAATTTACAGTGAATGTTCTAGAAAAATTTTAATTAAATAAATGATCACTTTATTCGAGACGAGGCATGTCTAGACTTTAGTCGAATAGGCTACTGAGATTTTTTTTACAATATGGTTTTCCACTCTTCCACCAAGAAAATTTGGGTACACTTTCTATAAACATAAACTTTATAATCCCTAAAAATCTTTAAAGTATTTAATACAAAACTTTTAACTAGAACGGGTAGTGAGATGCGGTTATAATAAAATGAATAAACCAAGAAATATACCTATTTCCTAGATATAGAGATTTGGCCTACACATACAAATACACACACACACAGACACATATACATACACACATAAACACCCATATATATACCCATAAATTACAAAAGTAACAATATACTTACGATTCTGGCAATTACATAGAAGTTAGCGAGCATGTATCTCAGCCCCAAGAGCCTAATTTGTTTATATATCTATGATTTTTAGTATTTAAATTTGAGCTGTTTTGGCTCACAGATCGTATTTGGGGGCCCCAAGTGACCCATAGGCCATGGGATGATAATGCCTATTTTGGAGTAATTCAACAATTAAAGTTTTTACAGGGGAGGTCATTAAGAACCACCCATATTTCAACAGAGTTTACAACGATTCTGATCAGCAATTCAGAAACTCTTCGCTGAAAACCTCATAGGTCATCTTCGACAATAAACAGGTAGCTTAAACCGTTGTCAACCTTGATAGTCCTTCCTTGCGAATGAATGGAGATTTTCTGGTTATATTCATAATCAGAGGTACCAAGTGATGGATTTTAATAAAATATCTTTCAACTCTTCCTTCATGTAAGTGTGGGTAAATATTATCTAATTTATGCCTTCTTCATATTTACAACTTTAACGTAAATAGGGGGATATCCCGCATGGGTAGTAAGACAAGGTGCTTATGGATTACCCCCCTCCCTCCCACACTCTTCAACAAACACTATTTAAACGTGAAATTTCATAAAAAAATGAAGCTGCTAACATAAAACGCTAAAAGGTAGTTAGTTAGTTGCCCTCTTTACTGTTGCACAGCGTAAATGGGATTCATCTGACTCGACCATTAAATGGTTTACGAGAGGTGAGTTTGTTTTATGTTTATAACTTCCTTTAATGACCTGTGTACAGTTCGGTGCATTGGTACAGTCCGATTTTAAATGGAGAGACCTTATAGGAATAAAAATATTTAAACGTTTTTTACAGTCAACATTTGTAATATTTAACTAGATTATTTGATATGATTTGATAGGTATTGATACAAAAATTGATTGCTTTAGATCACGTGACTCTCTTGAGGTATGAATATGTTAAAAAAAATACTTGCTTTGGTGGCCACATGATCTAAGGAGTCACTCTTGAAATAGATTAGACTGCCGATGACTGTGAAATCGGGGTTCAAAAAAGGTTCGGGGCTACTAAAGTTAGTTTTTCCTAAAATGATTTTTCATTCTCACTTCACACAAATGAATGTGGGTACACTTCCTCTAAAAACTCAACCTTCATCATCACTTGCTCACTACCGTAACTAACATATATGCGAATAACCTTATTAGATAAAAAGATGCGGTGTTTAGAAAAAAAATTTAATAAATTTTAGCAACATATCCAGCTGTCGGTTTTGGTTCTAACTATAAAAAATTGGCAGTGTTGCTTGATTTTAGTAATCAATAACTTGTATAAACTACAAAAATATATATGTTTCGTTGTGGTCAGTTTTGAAATATTGTACTTTATTAATATTACTAGGTGAGTCTTGTTTGACACATAATTATACCAAAATCGTCATTTAATATAGTTATACAAGTTTGTGCTGTTAAACAGTTTTTTTTTTAATTACTAAGTTCAAAAGAAGATCATTAGTAATTTAATATCATATTTAGTATATTATAAGGAGTCAACCAATCTCCCAAAATACTAAAAACAAGCAGTTCTTGTAGAGTGGTAGACTGTTAGACCTACAAATCTCGAATAAATAAATATACGGCCCAACGTATAGGTCAGTGTTGTTTAATTGGTGGCCCACGGGCCAAGTCAGGCCCAGGATCACTGAAAATGTGGCCCTTGCAGCATCTTTAAGGAAACTTAAAGAGAAACCCTCAGTTGCAAGTGTGAAATAGCTAATGATTAAATTAATCCTTATATTTAAAAAGGTCATAATTGTAGTCTACCATTTATTTAAATGACTAGTTAAAATATTGTCAATCTCGGTTGCCTTGGATTAAAGTGCTTGCCTCAGGACCTAATGTTTGTGGGTTCAAATCCAGCTTGGTTGTATGGATCATTCTTGAGTGATAGGAATCCGTAGCACAACTTCCTTCGGAGGGGAAGTAAAGCCCTCAGTCACATGTCGGTTGTGGCATGTAAAAGAACCCTGGAGGGTGTATGAAAATACCTTTCCCAGAAAAATTGGTATGCTCTTTCGCTCTCACCCCTAGAAAATCTCGTGTGCTGAAGTAATCAATCGTTTCAGAAAAAATCATGTTAAATTTCTCGAATAAATAAGATTAAATCTATAATATAGTCCTGCACATTAGCTTAGTCGGTAGTGTGTCTGTCTGAGCTAAGGGTCTCATGTTCAATTCCTGGCATGGCCGAACATTATATTATTAGTAATATGTGTGATTTACCTTTCACAATGATGAATTATCGTTAGATAAAAATTGGAAAATTTTAGGAAAAACCATCTCCAAAAGAAATGATCGGTATTAAACTTCAATCTCCCCGTCTTCAGCAGAGATTGGCGCAAAACTTACTTAAAATTAGGGTAAATACAGGAGGTTTCTACTACACAAATGTTGTTACACTACCACTAACCTCTAACTTCCTCATCATTACACCTTTAGAGGTAATATGCTAATAGCCTAGACTGGTAGTATTATTATTGCATGTAAATAATACAAACATATAAGTTTTGGCGCGAGGACAAAGTCGTAAGTGAAATTTTTGTTCTCATTTTAATACAACACATGCCAAGAAAAATGATCTTGGCCCGCTGGAGACCTGCTGTCTGATAAGGAGTCAAAAACTTTCTTGCCTGTCAAATTGGACTTGACAAAAAAAATTTGAGGGCAGAAAATACAATAAAACTACTTTGACTATTTTTTGCTGCAATATTTTCTAGAAACTTCCTCAGAATTGACGTAAGCCACCTTTTATTTTCTTTCACAAGAAACTAGGACCGTGTCCAGGGTACTGACTGGTAAACCCAATGGAACTAGATCATTGAGAAGATATAGGTGCAGATGTCAAACATGTCAGAAAGTACCATTTGAATATTCTGAATAATAACAAACAATTCACCCGTATTGTTATAAGCACGGACTGAATGACAAGCTCGACTAATATGATTTGACATGTGACCTGGTGGTATAGGGGTAAGGTGTCAGACTTCGGTGCTGAGGGTCCGGGGTTCAATCCTTGGTCCCGGCACAGACTTATCTGATAGCCAAACCCTCCCTTCACCTCTGACAAGACGTGTATTAATCACAACTTGCGAATGTGTGGAATGCCAGGCCTACACCATGGTTCGGATTCCACGTTAAACTGTAAGACCTCCATTTCATCTCACAATCACCCTACCATTACACATTAGCGTAAGTGCGTATAACCTGAACGGGTAGTAAGATGCGGTGCTAATAGTAATAATATGATTTGCCATTGTTTTTATTTAGCACCGCGTCTTTCTATATGTTTGGATAATAAAACTATGTACTAAATATATCAATGATTTTAGGGAAGTAAGGTTATTATTACAGGAATTGTACCCACATTTGAGTGGAGGGATAGGGGAAAACCATTTCAGAGAAATTACCCTCAGTACACCCTACCGAGATTCGAACTTCCATCTTTCCGTATTCGGCAGTCTTGTCTAATGTGAGAGTAGCACCTTAGACCATGCTACCAATGAAGTGAATGATCTCCTGTTGACAGGGATGTCTGAGCTAGAGTACAACTCGGTATAATTAAGCGTGTTTGTTCCTAAATTGCTACCCATAGATCCCTCTAGGTAAATGCTGACACATTTCCTCTTACATCTTAACTTTCTTATCCTTATCTAAGTATATTGCTTGAAAGAACTGAGTACTGACGATTATTAGGACGCGTCGCAATTTTTATGATTACACTGTCCAAGATTTGCTTTGATTGTAAATATACACCACAACAAGGGAATTTTTAGAATATTTTCTGTACTGCTGTGATTTCATGTTTTTGCATAGAAATATTATATTACAAACTAAAATATAAAAATAATAATAAAGGAGAAATAGGCCAAATATGTAACCTTTGTTAACCGTCAAAAGTTGCAAACTTATCTTTCATCTTATAAGATAGGGTTAAAGTGCAATTGTTCAAGTTAAGACCTCCACATTTCAAGGTAAATAGAGTGTAAATTTATTTAAGAAAAGGCATATTTCTCATACTATTTGCGAGGTAGGTCATACACGAGTACATAATTTAAAACAGCGGATTAGCTGAAACAAGAAGAGATTTAAAAAGAAAGATATTTCATTATATTTGAGCATTATCTAAGAAACGAGATCATCATTAGATTGCATTAAATGGACAATCATCAGATATTTAAAAAAAGGAGAGGCCACGATTGGAAACAATTGACTAAAAGGCAATAATGGTTACGTTTCCACTGAAATATTTACTTATATGGCCTTTCATGGTCAAAAAACAATATATAGATACTACTCCTAAATTAAACTCGCTACCTATAAAGCAATCTTACATACACTTAGGTAAATTTAATTGATTAAAATCCTAATAAATTAATCTTAAAGATTTTAAAGGTAAATATATTAGATAGTGCCCCAAGATTTAATCCAATATCTCTAAAATTATCATACATAATATATTTAATTTTATTGGTCAAAAATCCTATAGATTAATTTTAAAGTTTTAAAATGTAAATAGAATTGATAAATATCGATATTTATTTTATATATAATATTTTCTGGAAAACCGATTGCCAAAGCCAGTTCTTTCTTTGTGTGTTCAATCGTATAAAAATCATTTATATATTGTATTTTAGGAGATATTTGAATAAATATGTAGTGGCTCTTTTCTATAAAACTGAGAGTAACAGCTAGAGGGCTCACTGTGCTGACCACATGACACCCTGTATTTGCAAGTGTTGGCACAATCTTCATCAACGTTCAGTGGCTGCTAGTTCGGTATAGCTCGCTTGAGGGCTGACATATAGTTTTGTTTAATATATAGTTAGACATTGTTCAATATCTACATGGTATGTAAACAAAAATTAAATAAGAAATAACTATGGTACTTTGATAGCTCGAATATTAAGGAACGAGCTTAATTCCTACCGTTTATGATGCTTCATCTCATAAATATTTTGGATTTCTAAAGAATAAATAAAATATATTTCGACTAATATGGGCTGTGTACAAAATTATTAAGCTATTTATATTTCTTTAGATGCAGACACTCAATGACAGAAATAATTGACTTTGATAAATATCATTTATTTATTACTTACACATATACAATATATAATGAAAAAATACAGTTAATTTTTTATTAGTGTATAAAACATTTACAATATATATTTTAAAACTTAAAGCAATGACACTTTGTTATATTATTATGAAGAGATGTATATTCATTAAGTTCAGTTTATTGATAGAGTTTTTTGCCTGTTTAGATAATACTGATGGTTTTGCTATAGAAGGCTCATCAGAACTCTTGTCTTCGTTTATGTAATCACCGTGTGCATCTTGATTGAAATATTCGACATTTTCTGAGCCTGTTAATGATCCAATGATCCAGTAGTAGCAACTTCCTTGTCAACGTTTATAAAATCTTCAAAGGTTACATTTTTAGCATTATAATGAGTCATAGCTTCATTCCAATCATATATCATGTTGTCGTCCGTGACCGACTCTGGTTCTTATTTCTGGTCTTCTTTAACTTGTAAGGAAAATCCATATCTTTTAAAAGAATCTGCAGTGTTTTAAGTTATGTTTCTTCATGGTTTATCAATCACTGGCATTGCCTGAAGAATTTTTTTTATAGATATACCATTATACGTATACATGCATACCTAATCACGCCGTTCCCTTACGTGGTAGGTAAAAAAACTGTGCGTATAGCTAAAAAAAACACTCTACATAACCAATTCTCCCTAACTCTCTCCACACTCACCTATCCTTGTATACTCCTTTCGCTTCAACATCCAAATAGCAAATCATACATGCTCTTTTATTCATGAAACTCTTAATGTTTCTCTTTTCCACAAATTCTTCTACCATATTTAGCCACGTCTAACATGGCTTACCCCTTCCTTTTGATATACACACTTTACCCTCGTATAATTTATTCGTCACTTGGTCCATATTAATCCCATTAACATGCCCAAACCAACGTAACACGACTTTTTGGGAATGTTGAGAGGATGAGTGTGGATCAAGTGACTAATTAAATACTTTAATATATATATTAAAATATATTTTTAGCGTCTTTTATTTCTGATATGACCTTCATTTCAACTTACTCCCTCCCTGCACAGGGATTTGCAATTTTTAATGATTCCTTAATCCAAAAATTGCAAATTTGATGTAGTGTTTGGCATCAGAAATGGTATTTTCAATGATTGAAGCAGTGGAATTACATCATGCAACATGTAATTGTCTATGAACAAAATAATTTCAAGTTTTTCTTTCTGCATTTTCCTGTAGAGCTTGACTAGCCACTCCATAATTACATAGTTCAGTGTTCATCCATACCTTTTCATTGAAAGTGTTTTCTAGAATAAAAGAATTTCCCCCCGCATAACGTCGTGTTTTTTTATGACTCTCCTATAAATGAATTCTTGAGACTTTCAGTTTTAGTCATATTTGCTGCTAAAAAAAGATTGTCTTAATCCTCAATGTGACATGAGTTTTTTTTTTTACCTTTTGAACATAAATATATTGCCATGAAAGCATATGCATAATAATGGAGTCTCATCCACATTAAACACATTTTGAGCTTCATAATCTTTCAACATTCCTTATAACTCAGTTTTCCACTCACTGCAAACAAAAACCTTACCACTGGAACTTTAGCAATAGTTTGACAAAAAGCAATATTATTTCTTACTATAAATTGGTTCAACCGCCAATTATTTGTCTTAAGGACTTAATGACTTAACGATTTAACAAAATACTTGACATTTTGTTTTAATATTGATCCTACTAGGCTAATATTAATGTCCTTGTGCTGTCTAGACATATTAATAAGCACATATCAAGGTCGTAAAATTCAACAGCTGTCTTTTTCTTATATTCTAAACTATCTGCAGAGATATTTTAATAACGCCATCTTCATTTTTCAGGATTATTAATAGTGTACTATTTGGATTTCCAAATTCATCAGCAATGTATTTCTTTTTCTCGAACCATTCTTAACTGCTTCAATCAATTTCAGCTTTTCACCAAAATTAAATAAATAGAGATTTCATTTGGAGCTCTTTTAGTTTAAACTACTGAATTAGTTATAAATACAGATGCACGCAACACTATGATTGAAACGTGACGTAAATTACAGTGACATAAACAATTACATAAGATACTATTAACTAACATGGAATTGAATTAATCTTCCACTTGTTTGACAAACAATAGCTCAAGGCAGTATGACTAAGAGAGTGCAGATTCTGATGTGGCTGATTTTCATTTCTATAAAGCTCAATGTATTAATACTTTGAGTTATTGAGGTAACTTTTGACCTTCATTAAATTCAAGCGTTATAGGTAAAATAATTCACCTGTACACCTCACAAAATCCTTGAACGAAGTTATCTTCATTTTTAGAAATGCATAGGTTTTTGCATGGGAACGCGATTATTCTTAACATATGAAAGTTCTATAACTTTAGAGTTTTGAGCTAACTAGGTCCTACAGTGATTCTAATAACATAATTCAATCAAACTTTTTTCTAAATATTTTACAAAAACATATGATATTTTAACCCTAAACAGATTGTTGGCCACTAATGTGCAGATACCACATTTTGTCCACCCATTCTTCTGGCAATGTATATGAGAAAAGTTACACCAGTTACTTCTTAGTATTGTTTACCTGATGCTACCTCCAAGATCTAGGAACAGGCTATCCCCTTCTAGACAAGCTGTGCTTACTTTGGCAATAATCCAAGTTGCTCCACTGGAAATCGAGTGTCATTTATTATTTAGTAGTCCTTTCCTAATGCTCCAAATCCGTTGCTATAGCCAAGTTTTTTAGATCTGTTAATCTATAAATATATTTAATCTGTGTATTATGTCGGTCTACACGCGGACTAATTACTAATCACGTATTTATTTTAAAAAAAAAGACATCTTTGGTGTTAGAATAGTCTGAAACGTTAGTTACACGTGCGCTGAAGGTAGAGCAGAATCTACTAGAGGAGCGCAGAAATTCACCAGCTGTATGTTAACCCATGATGCATTGCAACGAAAATTTATAACGGCTGACTGTCAACGTTTTTTCCCCCTGGTAGATACACATATTATATTTTAGATTATTATGAAATTGGATGTTTTAAAATCATAATGTTGTGCCGTGACACAACCCAACACATCGGCACACTTGTTTTCCATTAACGGGTTATTTCAAATATCCTCACAAAGGCCAACGAAGTTGTCTGCTTTCTTTTGGCTCTTAAGCGCATGCGCTTTCAAAGCTGCATTAGAACAGATTTGAGATGTTTTAATTTGATATTTGATTCTCCCTTTTCCGATGATCTCAGACAAAGCGAACGAAGCGATCGTATAGATGAGTTGAAATTTAGCACAACAGCTCACGCCGATGAGGCTGAAACCTTATTATTGGTTTAAATCTCGCCACATGACCATGATTATGCTCAACGCTTGGTTTGTGGCAAAAGTGTGACTACACAATAGACTATACTGCCTATGGCGGCAAGAACTAGATTCGAATCCCACTAGATTGTAGAGTGTTTTTTTTTTCTAAATTGTGTTTCACTATCCTTCTACGCAAATTAAGGTGAACTTACTTTAAAAAACAATATTTATCTCTAACAACAACGTTATTAGATCATAGACATATAGCTGGACTGAGTAGTTGTACGTTATGTTAAATAATAAATATTTATTTAAAACTTTAAAAGGACCGTTTTGATAGTACATTAAATCCCAAATTTTACAAAACCATATTTACCCATGTATCTATAAAAATTATATAGTCTTACATACCGATAATTTGTCCAAAAATCTGAAATTTTAAATATGTTCAAAGAGGAAGCCCTAATTTCAGAATGAGACTATTTTTTAACAAATTTTTATTAATATAAAATTATTAATTTTTTTTACTAGCGAAGACGCAAAAAATTGATGACAAGTTGATGAGTGTATTTACACTTTTAATACAGATTTCCCAGGTTTAAAAAAAAATTAACTAAGAATTCCAAATAAAATAAAAATTATCCTAATATGTAGATTTTCCCAAAAATCACATATCGTTGGAACTATCTCCGTACTAAGTTACCAAACCCTGTTAATTGGACAAGGAAGAAAGTAGACCTGAGTGATATTTCGCATGAATACAATTCGTTATATTGTTACGTCATCACCTACATGAAAAACTCACAAAACCATCTATACTATTTTCAATTAATACTTAGTGGAACCAACTAGATATAGTTTAACTAGGATTCAATCTCTGATTAGAAAAATAAATGAGCTCGGTTTATTATGACTTCTCCACCGTGTCCCTTGGTGACCTAAATTTTAGATCTAAGTCTCTCCTGGTTTTATATTAAGTGAAGCCTAAAATAATAAATTAGCTATTCTAAAAAACAGCTTTAATGGCCAAATAGTCTAAGGCGTCACTCTCGTGTTAGACTTTCCCTTCAAAAATGGGGAGATCGTAGTTTGAATCCTGTTCAGGTCTACTGAGAATAGTTTTTCCTCGATGGTTTCTCAGGCTCCTTCCAAGCAAATGTCGGTATATTACCTCTAAAATGCTTCTTTCCTCATCCCTACCTATTAGAAAAAAAATGATCATACATGCGTATAAACTAAACAGGTAGTAAGATACGGTTATAAAATAATTAAATATGACATAGCTTTATTTATGTATTAAGTTTTTGATACTATGACCTTCTAACCATTCAAATTAATTACATTAAATTATAATTTTATTTAAGATATGAAAAAGATAAAATAAATTGGAAACTTACTGAAACTTTTTATGAAATTGAGACAATTCTTAGGCTGGGATTCAAACCCAGTACACAGTCATTGGTTAACTAGACTAAACATGATTGATAGATTTTAATCTTTGCTTACTAGTGCGGATAAGTTGTAAATTTAGGTTAACGAGGTCTTAGATGCTAACAGGCTCACTTTAGCTAAATGTGTTTCGTAATAATATTAATATAATTTATTTATTTGAAGAACATTCTTAGATTATATGTTAATAATTTTTTTACTTTAAGTATTTAACGTGAACTTTCTAAACCCAATTATTGGAATAGTACATGACTTACCAAAAAACTTAAATACATAATTATTTATTTGAGATATTTAACGTGCACTTATTGAACCGATTGATTTTATCAGCACACTTATATTTCTTTGAACGAGAGTGAAAGGGCCTAGCAATTTTGTCGAAAAGGTATTTTCACATATTTTCCAGGGTTATTCTACATGAAAGACATGATAGACAGTTTTTCTCCACCTCCGAAGAAAGTTATGCTACCGACTTATTTTTCTTTCAAGTCTATCTATATCTACTTAAATTTAAAAGATATCCAAAACTTCGTACCTCAACATTATTTTTACCACCAGGCCTTCATTTACATTTGGGCTACGCAAATGTACTGATTACGCTAAAGTAGTAGGGTCCAGGAAGGTAAAATTCAGATTAAGTGTACCTGCATTCGCATAGAGAGAGATTGAAGATCCATTTATAAATCACCTACTTCAGTACACTTGACTTAGATTCGAGTTATGTTCTCCACATTATTTATATTACAGTCTACTGCTAGATTGAGGCCTTAGAAAATGCAGCCACTGATGTAGGTCAGTTAATAATTAATAACTGATTAAAGCGTACACCCCAATTTAACCAACTATTAATACTTTGTCTGGAATCAAACCGAGCACTTTTATTTTAGTGGGAAGTTTCGACACTCTCTGAAATAAGGGGCCTGGCCCATTATATTTGAGTCTAGGTACATTTCGTCTTGTATTTAGTATGGCGTCCCACCTGAGGCCAACTTGGTCTAACTAAGAAACTGGACCAACACATTCTGGTCTGGGTAGGTATAGGACCACACCTGAGGCCTACTTGGTCTGACTAAGAAACTGGAGCAACCCCTTCTGCTCTGGGTAGGTGTAGCACCTTACTTGAGGCGTACTTAGTCTGACTAAGAAACTGGACCATCCCATTCTGGTCTGGGTAGGTATAGGACCACACTTGAGGCATACTTAGTCTAGACTAAGAAACTGGACCATCCCATTCTGGTCTAGGTAGGTGTAACGCTGCACTTAAGGATTATTGAATCTGACTATAAAACATGCCACAATTGATAGACTCAAGAGCGTTCATCATAGCAGGCCCAACTCAGCTACTGGCTCGCGTAAGGGATGGGAATAAAAGGTAAAAGAAAAGACCTACGATATGCCAGAAATATGTGCAATTAATTCGTATTTGAATGATTACTCGACATTTTCCACGGTGACGATGGTGTACAAAGCGACAAAGTGTCTTGTTATTATTACAATATGTCCCTATTATGATAGAATGAAGATTTTTGCAGAATGATTATCTGTGAAGCCATTCTAAAACAGTCAAAAACGGCCTCTTTAATTAAGTTTTTATTCAAATATCTCTAAATAATTCAACAATGTTCTGTATTATCAACTTCTATTAACTATTTATTTCCATTAATGTTTAATCATAAATGATCCACGTTCGATAGTGTTCGTGTAAATTTACATTTTCTAGCCAACTGTATCACTGAGTTTATTGGCGCTTGATGTAAGCTCTTAATGCCATATCACATAAAAGGAATCAATTAATTTTGCCAAACATTTTTAAGAATTCTTCTCACCTCACGGATAATATCTAAATTAGGTAGATAATAAATAATTTTGAACCATACTTAAGATTGTGATCTTGTTTCTGTATTATAATTTAAAAAAAATTGTATTGAATACTTGGGAAATTGTTTTATCATATATAAAAAATGCAACCATATTTAAATATATGTACTTTAAATTAAATAGGCCATTAAACCTTTACGAATCTTATTTTTGATAAGTAAGGAATGCAGAGGATCCTACCATGATACGATTTATGGTTGAAGCGTAGTTTTATAACTAATTTTCTATTTATATATTCTCTATAAAGGCGTCGCCTACTTGGAGATTTCAAAGCTATTTTGCGAAGCGGGTTGCGTCTTGACTCGATGCGTCTGAGTATTCTAAGCACTATCACAACTAAACACTAGTGTACGAAATAGAAAGAGAAGGGAAAAATTAGTAGTTTATCTGTTGTCTAACCACTTATAACACTTCTTATCTTCCTCTGAAGAGTTTACAACATAGATATAATATTTTCACCTTGAAAACATTTACTTGCTTTATAAATTTACAATTTTTTTGTTTCCTATTTTAGATAGACATATCATAACACGGAAAATTTTTAATCTACATCCTGGTGGAAACATTTCAATACGAAATTATCGTGACCAAGACAAACATCCTAAGGATATATAAAAGAATAAGTTTACAAAAATAATTTCAAAATAAGAATATTAAGTTTTTACTTTGTATAACTATTTTGATAACTATTTAAAAATTGATGGTTTTCGTCTCAACGTTATATATTTAAAGTTCACTAAATAAAACGTAGTTTCAATAAACCAGGAAATTATATTTTGACCTGAAATGACATTACAGGTAGGCAATGTCCTTTATAAAAATAATCGTTCCTTTCATTCTTAAATATTTTCCACAACAAAAGACGGTAAGCTTCCATAAAGGGTTAAAATATTATGTTTTGATATAAGTGACATACAATTTAGTTTCTATACCAATTTACGATTGCGATCTTTATTAGATGAAAAGTAAAAAAATATAAATATAGATAAGTTACACCTTCAAAGGCAGCAGTAGTTTGATACTGTAGGACCTTAGCTAAATTGATTGTTAAATAATGTCCGCATCTCATGACTTAGGGCCATTTTCAAGGGGGAACAGGGGAAAAATGGTTAACTCAGCAGGAAAGTACTTATTTCCCGCTATGATTACAATAAATTGTATGGCACAATGGTACATACTCTCATAGTCTCATGTAGTATGCAAGAAAAATTTCATAAATTAAAATAGTGTAAAATATCTTAAATAAATTTTCACCACTCTAAAAAATATACAATTTTATTTGTCATGTCAAACAGTCCCGTAATTTAAATTCTAATCTAATTTGTTCAATAAAAATTTTTGAAAAACTTTATATCTTAAAAAAATCAATCATAAATATTTTTTCCTTAATTTGAGGGTTAATATAATTTATATTTTATAAATACCATAAGATATGACCACATAAAATTTAAAAATAAAGTTTGAATGAAGTCCATGGATCTTTGAAGCTCTGACCCTTGAAATAGATGGATAGACAGACGGAACAATGAATGGATGACCATTCAGGAGAATGTGTGAACATACAGCCATACATGGAGACAGGCAGGGAAACAGACATACATTGGGATATTTGGACATACAAATATGGAGACAGGTATACATGGGGACATACAGTAAAACACATATACATGGGGACATTTGGACAGACACATATGGAGACAGGAATACATGGAGACATACAGTAAAACACATATACATTGGGACATTTGGACAGACACATATGGAGACAGGAATAAATAGGGACAGACAGGAAAACACATATACATTGGGACATTTGGACTGACATATATGGAGACAGGAATAAATAGGGACAGACAGGAGAACAGACATCCATTTGGACATTTGGACATACAAATATGGAGACAGGAATAAATAGGGACGGACAGGAAAACAGACATCCATTGGGACATTTGGACATACAAATATGGAGACAGGAATACATGGGGACAGAAGTAAAACACATATACATTGGGACATTTGGACAGACATATATGGAGATAGAATATATGGGGACAGACATGAAAATAGACATACATGGGGACATTCGGACAGACAAATATTGGGACAGAAAGATACGGAGACAAACAAATATGGAGACATACGTACATACAGACAGGTATGGAGAATGATATACAGACATACATTGAGATAAACTGACATAAGGAAGATGGACAAATATTCTTGGGAACAGATGGACAGAAAATCAAACATAATTGTATGACCCACTTTTTGGGTTTGGAGGGCAAATAAATCTTAAATATTCATGATCATTTTGATGCAATGAATTTATAACAGTTACAATACTTCCTCTATATGACAGGGTACCAGAACAAAAAATAGATGATTTATTCGTTAGGAAAGACAGACGGTACTCTTCCAACCACACCGACGCTTCACGACGCTTTGTGCTACTGGGGTGTAAGGGGAAATGAAGAGGGGAAGTGAGCTCGCTCGCTCGCTCGTCGGGTGGATTCGGTTCGGGAGGTCACGTGTGGCTTGTCGGCTATACGTCCAGTTTGCTTTCAAACGTCTTTCGGCTAACATCGGCTCGTACCTTCGCGGGCACTTTTTGGACATCGTAAAACTCCCTCCACCCAACCCTTTTAACCCATTCCACTAACCCAACCCGACCGTCTGTCACAGTGGCTCAGAAACAAACAAATCTTTGTTTTAAAGTGAAGGCCATTAATTTCCATCTAACGTTATTCCGCACGTAGAGGTTTTAAATCGTATTTAAGTTTTAGTGTTTACCCCCCTGTTACTTACTTTCTGTTTCTATATTCTGCGCTGTGCGGGATGGATAATTGATTGTTATATATCTAGAAGAAAGTATTTTTTTGTGGAAGAGACTGTACCATAAAACGTAACATGGTATAAAAGTTTGGAATACGAAGTAGTAAAAGTGAGAAGAATAAACATCAAAAATTTAATTTTTTTTAAAACTATAGACATTAAAACTTTCCAAACCCGTGTATTTTAATTATTTTGTCAAATTTATAAAAGAGTGTTATCAATTTTTCAGTGTGTGCAACGTACTACATTTAAATTAATTCATACAAAACATAAGTTATGTGTATGAAGAAAGTTTACGCCTGTGCACCGACTAATATTTACATAAATTAAGTGTTTTCATCAAAATGTTCTTTAAATTTACCCTGCAAAGAAAGGGATTGTGAATTTTAAGGCAATGAACAACGATTGAGCTTTGACAGAATGTTGAAAATGAGGTAAATATTCTCTAAACGAAGGTATTACATTTTTCTGTGTGTGATTATTTCTGTCGTGCAAGTAGTCAACAATTTTTATCCTATTATCGATTGTGAATAAGGTAAGCTATGCGTGTTTAGAATTGGTCACAGTTTTTTTTTGTTTGTATCTCTTACATAGCTTGAACAAACTAAATGAGCATAAAGAAAAATTCATTCATAGTTTTGATGATAGATAGTGGAGAGAAAAAAAACATACACGCAATGCGTCGGGGGATATAATTTTCATTATATTTAATAAAAAAAAGGAACTGTTCTATCGCACCGTATTAGTATATTAACAATGGAGAGGTTATCAAATAAAAACATTTGATATTCTTACATAGTGTAGAATAGCATCTTCAAAATTTTCCAACCATTCAGCCGAAAACGGTAAAAAAAAATAAAAAAATTACAGAGTCAAATTTCATATCGCGTGTAGTCCGTTTTAGTTTCCGAATTAATTAAGGCCTAACTCTCGTGTTAGATTTTACTGATGATGAACGGGATATCGCGGTTCGAATACTGGTTAGGTAGACTGAGAATGGTTTTCCAGTTGTATTTTACTGACAATGAAGATGAATTTAATATTCTAATTAATAATTTTCTGAGCATATATTTAAATATATTTTTCGATACTTATTATCCATTAGGACTTTAAGCATATTTACTAGCTACGCAAAATTTATTATAAATGAGGAAGATTAAATTAGAAGGAGTTATCCATATTTGTTTGCAGGGAATATGTTATAACATTTAGAAACAAAACACAATTATTAGTGCAACCGACTAGGATTCGAATCCTAATATCTATGTCATTGGAAGTCCAACATATTGAAAGAATGACGCAAAGAACTATTCAATCTTTAAGTATGTACATTTATAGATATCATCACAAGCTTAATGTTTATAGACAACGCGGTTGAGGCGTTTGAATTCCCGACCTTACGATGATATGTCTGGGTTTGTTTTCAACGTAAATTAATTTTATTGCTCCATATTACTATTTGCTAATGTTATAAGCAAACATTATAAATAATCTATTGTAGGGGTGAGGAAGGAAGCATTTTAGAGTTTATATGCCTGTATTTGTGTGGAAGGAGAGTGAGAAATCATTAAGGAAACTACCCTATAAGTATCCTACTGATATTAGAGCCCAGATCTCCATGTTATCAGTAGGTCAGTCATTATATGATATATATTAAGTCTCAAACTAATGGGGAAAAGAGCCCTATTGAAATCTTTGTCTTATTTTGGGGTAGATCCTATTTTTAAATAATGCATTTTGAATAATTAATTACTATGTTAGAGCTGAACATCTGAGTTGAAATTTCTCGCTGACTTTTGGTCAACTCTGAAAGGCGATTCCAATAAGTGGGTATTAATCATTAATACAAAAAGTGAATATCAATAATTTCACCCATGTATCCAATTTTAACATCTTTTAATTTACCAAAAAATATATTTATGTATTTATCTACTCTTTCATCGCATCTTCAGACTTCTGAATTTTACTCATACAATATTATTCAAACTGAATAAGGAAAGGACGGACAAAAATTTGGAGGAAATGAAACTGAATTTTAGGGGAGAAAAGTGGGAGGATATTAAAAGGAAAAAAAAAACACTCAGTAAACCCAACCATAATTTGAGTCCTAGTTATCCCAGTCATCGTAAATCCATTCCAACACCAGAGTGAAGCAGACGACAGATATGGGTCGGTTGATTTAAAACAATCGGATTTTAAAATTTATCGACCCACATCCATCGCCTTACGGTCTAACAAGTCGCTTTCGTGTTGGATTGGATTTACAAAGTCTGGGATGATTAGGATTAAAATTATGGTTTGGTGTTCTGTGTTTTTTACTTTTCTTTTAATATAATTCCACTTTTCTCCCCTAAAATTCCGTTTCATTTCCTCCAAATCTTCATTTGTCCCTTCCCTATTCGTTTTAATAATATTGTACGCGTACAATCCAGACAAGGTAAAAAATAGAGAAAGCTTGGGAAAAAGATTTTTCGGTCAATTAAAAGATGTCAACATTGGATATATGTGTAACATTATTGATAAGCACTTTCTGTCTTGGTGATGTATAGTAATTAATTGGAAGCATCTGCCCCTTGAGGTTACCTAAAAGTCTAATGGCCGTCGCCTCAACCAGCGAGAAAACGTAGCTCAGACGTTCACCTCTAATGCAATATGTATTATACGATGAGTTATTTCAAAATATGGTTGACTGATAAATATGATAAATATTCAAAATATTCTATCAGGGCTCTTTTTCCATAACAACCCTAAAATTTTAGTTTTATTGATAAAAACAAAT
>CABFWB010001634.1:27633-41187 GCA_902151455.1 Timema bartmani
GGGGGGGGAGGGGTAGAGGGTGGGCACTTGCTTTAAAATTACAGATATAAACTGGAGAAGGTAGCTGTCGTTTGAATTATGGAGTTTATATTAACTATTTTTATATTAGTGTTTATCAAAAGTGTCAATACATAATTTCAACGATATTTAAAAATTATAATTAACAAGAAAATTGTTATAGTTCTTGGAAGAGAAAAGTAGTGAGCTAGCAAACGCACGGTTAGAGAGAAAGTATTTTTCAAATAGAGTAGAAATGAGTTGTAAAAATTATTTTTTGGCTAACATTTTAGCAAATGAATTTACTAAAACCTTCTTAGACAACCAATATCAATTTAGATTTTAAATACCATTAATGTATTTAACCAAATCGGGGAACACCTAGAAAAAAGACTCATTCCAGGACATGTGATATTTTGGGGAATACCTCCCCTCCCCCCACAAAAAAAAATTGGAGATGAATATTTAACTTATATTAATACAATAATGTGCAGGTACTTTTAATACGTAATGTACACATAGATCTGGGAATCGTTTATCCAATGTATTGTTTTATACTCTATCTCCACTAACTCGGGTACATTTCCTTCCAAGCTTAGCCTCGTCGTCATTAACCCATAACGAAAATTGAATGTTAATAAACCGGATAGGATGTAATAAAATGTGGACAATAAAGTGGTTAGTGGTTGAATGGGTCAAAGGCATTACTCTCGTGTTAGACCGACCTGCTTAAGATGGAGAGAGAGAGCGGAGTTCAAATCCCGGTCATGTTTTTTGAAGGTGTTTATTTTCATAAATAGTTTCCCAATTTCCTTACACGCAAATTCGATTACCTCTTAAATGCTTCCATCTTCATCCCTACCCCATTAGACTAATTATTATAACTACGTACAACGATAAATATATGATTTGCTATTATTTGTTGGAATATATGAAGCTTCAATAAACAGTATTTAGATCAAATACTTACTAATGTGATTGTAAAAAAAAAATATTCATAATTCATATTAGCTCATTCCAAGTGATTTTAATCTAGCACTAGAGGCGTGACTTTTTAAATGTTGACATGTGTTGCAAGACTAACGTCTACACCACATAAGAAACAGTTATTTCTTATAAATATAATGCGATATTTGAATTAGTATCTATTGTTTTTCTGTCCAACTTGATCACCATGACAGGTGACCTGGTGGTCTAGGGGGTAAGGTGTCAGACTTCTGTGCTGGGGGTCTCGGGGTTCAATCCTCGGTCCCAGAACAGATTTATCTGATTGCTAAACCCTTCCTTCACCTCTGACAAGACGTGTATTAATCACAACTTGTGAATGTGTGGAAACGGATCCCACGTTAAACTGTAGGTCCTCCATTTCATCTCACAATCACCCTACCATTACACATTAGCGTAAGTGCATATAATCCGAACGGGTAGTAAGACACGGTGCTAGTAATAATAATTTATCACCATGGAAAATATATGGGACAGTGCACTAAACGTACTTTCTCCTTCTTGTATCTTAAAATAGATACATTTATTAAAAAACTCATAAAATTTATGAAACTAAGTAATATATATATATTTTCCAGAAAACATTGAGACAAGAGGAAATTACATATTTGATTATTGCCTGGAATCTAAAAGTTTATTAAAGACTAGCTGAATGCCCGTTCTTCGCACGGGATATTGTATTATTATTTATTTTTGGATGAAAACGAGGAGTTTTTATTTGAAACTTAATGGCGTGGTTCTAAGTGCTACCCGAGAAACCACCGCGAGGAGGTGACCATGTATTGTTTCTCGTGGTGAGTTTTATTTTCGGCAGGCCCCCTTGCCTACTTCCTGGGGCGTTATCAGCTGAGCGCGGCTGGACAGGTCCCCTTCACCATCCCACCTCTCCCCACTCCCACACACCACCCCGGGCCGGGCCCTCTCACTCACACACACTACAAACACCACAAATTTCAGCAAAATATAAACTACAGACTTCTACCATCTCTTGGAGTTGCATATTAAAGTGTAGTTACAAATTTTAAATTAATTGTCTATTTTTTTTCACCCATAGAAGCTTCTACGGGGCTAAAAATATTTGCTATATTATTTCGAAGGCATTATTAGAACACACTTATCGGATTAATCTTTTGAAAAGAGTTAATAAAGCAGTATTGTTGATTAGGGTAGCTACCCCTATTTAACCCCCTTGTTCACAAAACATAGGAATGAAACAACTTTACCTTTCCTAATTAGCTTAATGAACACCTGTACCAAATGTCAGCCCGCTAGCTTTGTGAGAAGTGTGAGAATTAATGATGAGTCGGTCTGTCGGTCGGTCCTTTCCCATATATATATATATATATATAAAAATAGATATATAGATATATTACAAATGAAAGCTTTTATATTTTAATAATAGTACAAATTTACAATAATATGTCATTTCATCTTTCTAATACTCAGCGAGCTAAGATCATAACTGGATGTAAAATACCATGATTCATTTTCATGGGAAAATTAGAATACCCATTTTCGTTTGTAATGTTAAACAGCGCGTGGATTTAAAGTTTAATCAAAATCGTTGGTGCAGATTAAGATATTATATATATATTTCATTTTTTTTACAGGGGTTTTGTAAACTTCAGTAAACTACAAATTAATTTTAAGGCTAAATATCTATTTACAAAACCCCTGTAAAAAAAAAGAAAAAAAAATGAATTTGTAGTTTACTGAAGTTTAAATATATATATATATATTTATTTAAACTTCAGTAAACTACAAATTAATTTTAAGGCTAAATATCTATTTACAAAACCCCTGTAAAAAAATGAAAACCCAAGATATTAAGTCTTGACCTGATCGGTAAATTGCTTCTAGGTTCAGCCCGCGATACATTCAGACAGACTTCATCGTGAAACACAAAACTTCGGTTTCGTAATGTCTTGAAAGGTCGACATTTATCAAAACTTCTAGCAAAATTTTTTTTTACAATCAAAGTAATTCTCACTATGACGGGTTGATATAGACTAAATGCACATTTTATTTCCAAGAATAAACTATGGGTGATATTTAAACTTTAAATCCAAAGATGAATCTTAAGACTGCATTAACGAGTGATAAGAACATGACGTATTTGGAAATTTTTGAATTGAGGGAGAGAGATCTACTGTTCACGGAACTACAACTAGTCAAAGATACTTTATAAACTCACTTTGATGAAACCCGCGATCTGACTGGATATCAACACTCATCTAAACTGGTTTGAATATGACGAGTAGTGAAGTGACGAATCCAGGCTGAATATTCTAGTCATATTTATATGGTACAAAATATTTACCATTCTTCCTCGAGACCAATTGAAGTATGTTTTTTCTAAACACTGCGTTTTTACTACCTGCTAAGATTTTTTGCTCATGTAGTAACTACACCAATGTGTTAGGGACTAGAATGACATAATTTAGAGGAATGGCACCCGCAATTTGCTTGGAGAGAGAGAGAGTGGAAAGCCATTTAGAAAACCACCCTTAGTGCACCCGACCAGGATCCAATCCCAATCTCCTTGTCTTTGGCAGACTAGTACAACACGATATTAGCGCGTTAGAGCATGTAGCCATTGAAGTGGGCTTAAGGTATATTAATTTTAAACCAAACTATCGTTGTCTTTGTAATATAAGCGTCCCTTAAATTTTTATATTAAAGATGTGGAGAAGGTTACATAATGATGGAATACATACTACGTACTCATTTAAATACATTTTTAGGATAGTCAAATCTTGCAGATTATAGATGGCAGGAAATGCAGTGTGAATCGGAGAATATAGAACCGTGTTCAGGGTATTGACAGGAAAACCAAATGGGAAGATATCATTGGGAAGATCTATATGCAGTTGGAAGGATAACATTAGAGTAGACCTGAAAGAGATAAGGTGTAATGAGGTGTACTGTGTGGAACTAGCTCAAGATAGGGTTAGGGTGTAATGAGGGGACTGAATAGAACTAGATCAATATATTGGTAGGGTGTAATGAGGTGGACTTGATAGAACTAGCTCAAGATAGGGTTAGGGTGTAATGAGGTTTACTGAATATAACTATCTCAAGATAGGGATAGGGTGTAATGAGGGGGACTTGATAGAACTAGCTCAAGATAGGGATATGGTGCAATGAGGGGGACTGGATAGAACTAGCTCAAGATAGGGATATGGTGCAATGAGGGGGACTGGATAGAACTAGCTCAAGATAGTGATAGGGTTAGGGTGTAATGAGGGGAATTGATAGAACTAGCTCAAGATAGGGATAGGGTGTAATGAGGTGGACTGGATAGAACTAGCTCAAGATAGGGATAGGGTGTAATGAGGTGGACTGGATAGAACTAGCTCAAGATAGGGATAGGGTGTAATGAGGTGGACTGGATAGAACTAGCTCAAGATAGGGATAGGGTGTAATGAGGTGGACTGGATAGAACTAGCTCAAGATAGGGATAGGGTGTAATGAGGTGGACTGGATAGAACTAGCTCAAGATAGGGATAGGGTGTAATGAGGTGGACTGGATAGAACTAGCTCAAGATAGGGATAGGGTGTAATGAGGTGGACTGGATAGAACTAGCTCAAGATAGGGATAGGGTGTAATGAGGTGGACTGGATAGAACTAGCTCAAGATAGGGATAGGGTGTAATGAGGTGGACTGGATAGAACTAGCTCAAGATAGGGATAGGGTGTAATGAGGTGGACTGGATAGAACTAGCTCAAGATAGGGATAGGGTGTAATGAGGTGGACTGGATAGAACTAGCTCAAGATAGGGATAGGGTGTAATGAGGGGGACTGGATAGAACTAGCTCAAGATAGTGATAGGGTGCAATGAGGGGGACTTGATATAACTAGCTCAAGATAGTGATAGGGTGCAATGAGGGCGACTTGATAGAACTAGCTCAAGATAGGGACATGGTGCAATGAGGGGGACTTGATAGAACTAGCTCAAGATAGGGATAGGGTGTAATGAGGGGGACTGGATAGAACTAGCTCAAGATAGTGATAGGGTGCAATGAGGGGGACTTGATATAACTAGCTCAAGATAGTGATAGGGTGCAATGAGGGCGACTTGATAGAACTAGCTCAAGATAGGGACATGGTGCAATGAGGGGGACTTGATAGAACTAGCTCAAGATAGGGATAGGGTATAATGAAAGGGACTTGATAGAACTAGCTCAAGATAGGGGTTAGTGGCGTTATTTTGTAAAGGTGGCAATGAACTTTCAAGTTATAAATACCTTAGAGTAAATAAGTATTCAGGACAAGTAAGACGTGCTGGTTAAAATACATTAATTTGTATAATATAAAAAAATGTGTTTATTTAATATATTCACAAAATTGTTAAAGAAAGTACCCATTTTCGTGGCCGAATGATATAGAACTGTGTGGGCAAATGTTTGGTATTGAGGTCTCATGTCACCTTACGGATTCCTCATAAGGCCCCACTATAGATGTACAGTACGTTTTGCAAATTACGATGCCATCCATAAATAAATAGATTTATGTATAGATATACTGGTTAGTAATTTTTACATTATGGTTTAAAAATAGCAACATTTTGTAATTAATTATAATACAAGACTTTTAAAAATACAGGCCCTATAATTTAAACGGTGAATATACATAAATGGCAAAATATGCAAAAAGGCTTCTTCGATAAGCTCAAAAGTTCGCATGGACCGTTAAGTATGCAGGTTAACCAAGCCTGGTCTAAAGCGTCACTCTCGTAATGGACTGGACTTTCACACAAAAACAAATGTACATTTTCTATATTTCATCATCATCATCTTTAACATATTATAATACTTAGTACATATGCACTTAAACTTTAATGGGTAGTTAGATGTGTTGTTAAAAAAACAATACTCAAAAACAAATGCAGAATATTTTCATCCTTTGGATAGTAACTAAGCAAGATAAAGTAGGCAAACTTTATTTTTAAAAACAACCAATTAAAATATTATAAATTTTCGTCTACATATGAGTAAATGACAAAAAAAAACAAATATATTTCAATTTAGTCGCAATCCATAACTCATTTTGTAGCGACTCAGCTTTCTAAGCTAAGGTTCTCTAGGTTAAACTTCATGGCTTGGTCAATAACTTGATATTTATTAATAATATTGGGACTCCCCCTTTCAGGTTTTGAATTGATCACCGATGGGCTCGGTGTGGTCTTTATTCTATAATTTAAATGTTTTTAATTCGTATTTTGCTAACATAAACTGTTTTAGAAAGAGCCCATTGAGGAATTAAAAATAAAAATATGTTGTGGCAATATTAAAAGCTTATGAGAAATAACGAATATTTATTGTAAGCAAATATTAACATAGATCTCAGATTTCGATAGACTTGCATTATTTATATTTTCCCTTTTATTTCTATGCTAGTAAATAAATTTGTTATTTAAAAAAAACTATGTAAAATAAAAGGGAAATCAATACACACTCTGCGTTTAGCAAAAGCTATTAGTTTAATTACTTTATTTAAAAAAATCGCTTTGAAAAATCATATTTAGAGAAATAAACCAAATAATTAATGAATTTAATTTATTGGGTTGTCTACATATGACAATATTTAATACACTCTATTTTTTTAGTTTCTACCTATGGTATTGTTTTCATTTGTGATTAAATATTGTTAACGGTGAAATTTAAGTAACTAGTTTATTTTGGTTACTATACTACGCAGCAATTCGTTCTGTTTTACATATTTATGATGTCAAACAATGCATAATATGCAGGCAATATATTACCCCTCTAATAAACAATCAACTATGCATTTTCGATTACTCCTGATATTATTAATTTTGGTCTTGGAAAGTGGTAAATAGGGTTCCCTTGGATCATTAAGGCTGAAGCGNTGCGTCATGTCCTATAACGTGTTAGGGTTCTGGCCAGACTGACAAGCGAGTGCGTGCGTGAGAAAGCGCGTGATTGACTGAGCGACTGCGTGGCCAAACTAGCGAGCGAGCTGTTGATTAGATAATAGCTCGATAGCTATTAACGGCGAGGCAAAGGTTTGAATCTTGGCTCAGTGAACTGATTTATTTTTGGTGTTTTCCCATCCTCTCTCCACTCTAATGGTGATTCTTATTTATAATGCCTTACTTTGATATTATTATTGAAGTATTAACATATCGGGTCTATAAATATATATATATATATATTGTTTATGGTCTTAACAATACAATTAGGCAATTAGTACCAAGCTTGCTAAGCCTATTAGTAATAATAAAAAAGTCAAATTGAGAAATTTTCCTAGCTCTAAATGGACCAACATACAATATTATTGCCCAGCGCCTGTAAACTAGACTGTTCCGGCTCGAGCTATATCTTAGAAAATAGAACTAGTTCTATATTTCGGTATCTCACTCAGATCTCTCACTCTTGCGGTCCAGTCTGGCTACCTCTCATTACAATCAATTATTTTTTATTTTATTTTTGAGTCTTGCTACATCCAGCTGTTATTTGAATCCCAAACTACCCATTACTGTCAAATCTGACTAGATTAGATTGAATTATTAATCCACACGATTCATTGCTGTGAGTCACTTTGGTCTTAAAATATAGGCGTATGGACTGATTAAAAAAAATCTGGATTGCCCACTTAATTTTAATACCTTCTTACTTGTAAAATAAGAGGGCCGCCCTGGTAAATGAAGAATTACCACGTAGACGGTCATCTGATTTAACACAGTACCTATTTAACTCAACGATCTGGTTTTTCTAAATATTGTTCACCCCAAAATAAATTCTAAAAATTTTAACATGGCTCTTTTTTCTTAACAATACTATAGTTAGAGTTTGATTAATAGAAATGAATGTGTGGAAATGTGACCGTATTTATTTTAAATGGATTTTTAAGCATATTTATAGAGCTATGTGACTAGAATTGATGAAAAAAGGGCTCTAGATTGAGACTTCTAAAAAGTTTAGTATTTTTTTAATATTTGAGAACTAGCAGCGAGCTTTCCTCTTTACCTAGAGATAAGACCTTAAGTAGTCTTTATTTCCCTTCTTTCTTATTAACATGACCAAGGATGGATGTAGGGGAGGGGTGAAAGGGAGTATATGCTTGGACCTAATAGAGAAGAAGTTCCATAAAACGGCATATACTGTTGAGTTTTATATCATATGGCGTGAAAGCTATTTATATTTTCTCGCTGAATAAAGACCTTAACTTAAGTCCTCATATTATTTACACTAATGTATTAAAGATGACTAGAGTGTAGACAGTGGTAGATTTACTCACGTTTACATAGTGATAGTGATAAAACTTTTAGTAAAATCACCACCAGTACACTTTACTGGAAATAAATCAATCACTGACTTCAATCACCTTCCCATAAAACCAGTGAAACTGACGCATTAGATCATGTGACCATCTATAAGTATACTTGTCACTTCGGTCTTAATATACGTTTTTACCTTACCTCCAGTTTGCTCATAGAATTAATTTTAAGTCGAATACTGGCTAACACATCTTGTCCGCCATTTAAAAAAACCCTTAGTCAACAAAAATAGTTTGATCCTTGTATTAAGTAGAATAAAAGCTAAATAAATATAAATTGAGTTGTGGTGTGGCAACATGGATAGAGTCTGTAGTTAAACAAGAGATAGCTTATACTTCATAATTACGATGTAAATATTAATTAGCTTTTAATAAAAATATAATGTAACAATAGTAGAAATTTAATATGAAGAAACTTTTCAAAATTATTCTTGCTTCGCAGGCTTCATGGCCTAAGACATCACTCTCACAATATATTGGACTGCCAATAGTGGGAAGATAGTGGTTAGAATACCTATAGAATGTACTGAAATATTATTTTTAAAATCGTTTTCCATTATGTTTCCGCGCAAACGTGGGTACATATCCTAAAATTTTTAAATTTTATACATCCTAAAACACTAACGTAATTAGTTAAAATTTGTTTTAACTGACTGGGTAGTAAGAAGTGACGATAACAAAACACAAAGAATAATTTATATAAAATAATCTGTCATAAAATATATGCCAAAGTAGATCTATTTATTTTAGCTATCATAATATAAGGCCTTTCTTTTAAAAATTGAACTTAATGTAAAGGATAATTTAGTGAATTCAGTATTCTATGTGTCTTTCTCAAACCACTTCCATGGTCTAATGGACATAATTATTAGCTACAGATCAGGAGGTCCCTGGTTTATTCCCCGGCGATTCCAAATTATTTGTGAAGCAGTGGGTATGAAAAGGATATAAAACTCAACCTCGCAAGGATAAAGGTTGGGATTCGTGAGTGAAAAATTAGCGGCTCCAGTCTATAAAACTGAGATTAACGGCCAAAGGGCACGTTTTGCTGACCACATGACACCCTCCATACACATAACTTGGTACTGTCATCGCCAAAAGACAGCAGCTGCTCAATAGGTATGTCATGGATGATGCCATGGATATTTTTTATGTGTATTTCTCACTTAATTAGCCAATTCGGGATCTTTATTATTTTAATTATATAAAACTTGCATTTGTAGACATTCGTTTGAAGGTTCAAGTACATTTGGTATTTTTTGCTTGTCATTGAGAGACTGAGGTTCAGTTTCTAGCTGCGTTTACAGATAGTAGTTTACCTAACTATCTATCAACTCTTCGTTCATGCAAATGCGAAAACATTTTTTAGGAAGTTCTAACATCCTCAAACCAATCTTATTAATGCAGGTAGCTTAAGTTAGATTGAGATTTGTTTGATCTTAAATCAGATTACAAATCTTAGTATGACTAAAAGTGATAATTTGAAATTCTATCCTTAAAATACTCTAATAAGATTATAGATTTCAAGTCAAAATATATCTTAGCATAAGATTCAATCTATTTTAATACAGCATATTTTGAATATTAACATAAAATTTAGTTATAGTAACTAAACAATTATTAGAAACATATATTAATATTTATCTTTATTTAAATATAATCAATAATCTTATAACATTTAGATAACTTATTTAACATTTATAAAATTATTTAATTTATCCACTCACATTATTTCACTTGATAATATTAGATATTTATGAATTTAATAATATTAATCATTTAGTTTGTTTGTACAATGTCAATTTTGAACGAATTTTGATATAAATTAATAAATTTTATCCCACAAAAGCATTGAAATGGACATATATTAAGATGTGTTGAAAATAAAATTTAATAAAAAACCGGAAATATATTATTAAAGTCAATATTAACACTCTCCAGCAAGACTAATATTATTTTGTTCTTACCATGAAATATCTCTCAAAATTATAATTTATCTACAAATTTAAGTTCAAATTATGTTTTTAGAACATGTGGAGTCTCATTTTATATTGAAGCTTATTTAGAGAGTTATATTTTACTGTATTTTTAATAATTTAGTTTCTTTAATTATAAAATAGAAAGCGGTTTTGTTTTCTTAGGTAATACTAGAATATTAACAATTTAATAGCTATCACCCACATCTGTGTGCATGTGAACTAAACGCAGGAAGCATCTATCCTGGTTTGCCAGACACAGGAGAGACGAGGTTTGAATCTAGGATGGATTTACTGATAGTAGTTTATTTTAAATAGATTTAAACTCTCCCTACGCTTAATGTAAGTAAATTTCTTCTAAAATTCTACCTTATTGATTTAATCCGTAAACATATTTAAGTAAACAAAGATATTTATTTCTTATAGTAAGATGTAGTGTCTGGTTAGAGTGAATAGTGTAGTTTTTACAGTTAAAATAAAAGATAAGCACAAATTATTAGGAGTAGCTATAATGACTGCTATTACAGCACCGCGCCTTACTGCCCGTTCAGTTTATACGCTTAAGTACTAATTACACTAATGGGTTAGGAATTGGAGAAGGTTAAATTTAGAGGAAGCGAACCCACATTTGTGTGGAGTGAGAGTGGAAAACCCTTTAAGAAAAACCACACCCGGTTCACCTGAGCGAGATTCGAACCTCAATCTCCCCGTCTTCGGTGGTATAGTTCAACACGAAACTAGCGCGTTAGCTAACTACGCCACTGAGGTGGGTAAGGACTGCTATTGAATGAGTGCACGAATAAATGGGGGAAGGTAACATTAAACACATATTCCAAGACAAAAGTTTTTATATCTCAAACCATATAAGGATATCAGCAAACCCATTTTTATTAAATTAATTAAAATATAACATACTTTTAGTTACCAAAATCTAAAGTGTGTTAGAAAAGTTTCAACTACCGTAGAGATGATAACTCTAGCTCAATTTGAGCTATAATTGGACTCGTCCAATATTTATTATGTACTCTTCAAGTGATACCATAGTTAATCTAATCTTCTCACAAAAAGGAGAGTCAAATTAATATTTGGTAATGGCTAAATGGACACGCAACATAAGGCATTAGACCTACCTTATCTGAATTTCTAGTTTATGGTTTGAGTCCAAGCTGGGTGTATTTTCCTAAATTGTTTTAAACTCTACAGCCTAACAAATGCGTGTACATTTCTATAATTTATACTTTAATAACACCTACACCATAAACGTTAATCAGCGAGTAATCCTAACAGGTAATAAGACTCACCTCTCAGCTTATGAAGCTAATTTTGCTAAAAAAATTAATGAGTAAGCACTCTCTTATAATATTCATGGTTTCCAAAGAATACGGTTTTTATGATTCTTTATATATTATGTATTTTATATATCTCTGTTCCATTCTCCAGTTCATATTAAAAGTTCGAAGTAGCCGTAGAGGAAGGTAAAATAAAAATAAAATGCACTGATATGTATATTAAGTGAGTTGGAAAAACAATTAGGACTTACATTTCTGTGCACCTTTAAATGATTTTAATATGAACCCTAGATATATGTGAACGAAGCCCTTTACCACGTGATAACAGGTGCTGGCTATCTGTTGAATATATATGGCGAAGGTAGTATTTAAAATAAATTATATTATTAATAAATTCCCTCCTAAAATAGACATAAGCCTGACACTCTAAAAACTTAATCTACATTAATATTTAGGGACAAGAATTTTCTATTTTAAATATGGATTATTTGAAAAATGTTATTAAATATCACCAAATATTATAAAAGTGTTCTCAATTTATTTTATTTTATCGTCTCTTAAAAAATAGTACATTTTACATAGGGATAGATATATTTGAAGGATTTAAAATATACTACTTATTACGTATTAATACGTAATGTATTGTGATCAAGAGATAGTTCCTTAATGATTATAAAAAAACCTTTAAAATAATGATGATAAAATAAAATGAATTTATTGTTGGCCACAAAATATATTTATTTTATACATTTTAATGATCCTTGCTTTAAAAATGGGCTGTACTTGCGTTCACGATAAACAATATCGTCACATTTTTTTATTTTTTTTTTGCTACCGAAAAAGTACTTGAAAATATCTTACTTTTTAGCACCAGTGTTATGGCTTTTGGAAACTTAATAGCTTATATTTAGCAGAGAACTGAACTTCAGACCATCAATTTATTACTTTGGGTGGAAACTTGAACCAAACACGCAAACCCCTTCCCCTAACCCCCCAATTTTTTGGACGATGTAGTTTAAACTCATTTCAGGGGTTGAATTTGGAATCTTAGAGTTAATATTTGCTTTGAGGTTAGAATAATTATATTTATTTACACGATAAAAATGTTTTTTTTATTAAAATTTGAATTAAATCCACTGTTTTAGGAATCCAAATATCTAAATTAGTTCTTCATTTTAACTGTTAGAACTGAATCTTGAAAATAAAATAGAAATGATAAACAAATGTTTATTTATTTTAATTCGTTTCATTCAATTTAACATGTAGACATTCAGTGAAGTCACAGTGAAGTCACAAAGTGACAAGAGGGGTATTAGAGGGGGTGGGGCTTTGAAGGGGTAAAGAGCAAGTATCAAGTTCTCAGAAGTGGGTGCTAGGCTCCAAAAAAAGTTGAAAACCACTTATCTAAAGAGTAAATAATAAAAAAGTAGCTTAATATATCATTTAAATAGCATTCTTTGTCATCGGGTATTAGGCGTCACTCTTACATACGTTTGGATTGGAGAAAGCTAGAAGATCAGGATTTGAATCCAAATAGGTGTTTTAAGGATTCTTTTCTCACTAAATAGTGTAACACTTACTTTCAACGCGAATTATGTTACATTTAATATAAATCGTACCTTTTATGTGACTACATGTGGATAGCATCGTGCATTTATTAGGATTATCTCTAAAAATATATATATTTATTATTATTATTATTAGCACCGCGTCTTACTACCCGTTCGGGTTATACGCACTTACGCTAATGTGCAATGGTAGGGTGATTGTGAGATGAAATGGAGGACCTACAGTTTAACGTGGAATCCGAACCATGGTGGAGGCCTGGCATTCCTCACATTCACAAGTTGTGATTAATACACGTCTTGTCAGAGGTGAAGGAAGGGTTTGGCAATCAGATAAATCTGTGCCGGGACCGAGGATTGAACCCCGGACCCCCAGCACAGAAGTCTGACACCTTACCCCTAGACCACCAGGTCACCCA
>CABFWB010001634.1:64320-118950 GCA_902151455.1 Timema bartmani
TAAGTATTTATACGAGTATTATGAATGTAGACAAAGCAAATCATCGTAATTTTAATAATAATTTTAACCCGTTTCAATGTCCACGTGATCTAAGGCGTCACTTTAGCAATAATCTAAACTTCTGATGACAAGGAGAACGGGGGTTTGAATCCTGTTCGGGTTTACTAAGATTATTTTCACTAAATGGTTTACCACTCCCCTCAACGCAATTGAGGTACACTTCCTCTAATTTCAACCTTCATCATCACTAACTTACCACAGTAATTCTCACATATGTGTATAATATGAACAGGTAGTAAGACGATGTGAAAATAAAATACTTTTGTGCTTCCTATGTATCTAATGTATATAAATATTTTTATTTATTATAAATACTATAACTATTAATACTACTCAGGTTATGAAAAATTGTTATTACACAGAAAATTGTCTCCAAGTTCCACACTCTCCAAGATTTTTATATTTGCAAGAAAAAACATATTTATGAAATAGTTCTACACATAGAACAACAAATTTCAATTTGGTAATGTTTTTATAACAACTGAAGACCAGACCATCTCTATGGCTTAACGTATAACGCACTTCTCTCATGTTGAACTAGACTGCCGATTATGGGGAAATCGAGGTTCAAATCTCGGTCCAGTGAACTGAGTTTAGTTTTTTCTCAAAATGGTATTCCACTCTACCTTCACGCAAATGCTGTTACACTCCCTCTAAATACTACCTTCCTAATCCCCAGAACCAATAAAGTAATTAGTACCTGTGCTATAACTCTAACGGGTACTAAGACGTGGTGCTAAAAAAAAATAATTTCGATATCATTTGGTGCTTTCATATAGATGTGTATGCAGATGATCACAGAAACTAAGCAGTAAAATTGGTACTTTGTATCTATCCATAAAGTTCAGTTCTTAAGCTAAAATTGATTTAAACTTCTATGGAATGATGACTCCTAATATGAATCAATCCGTTTCTGTAACATCAACGCCACCTTAATGATACGGAGTCTGTACTCTGTATAAAGGGCTTTTAAATATCAACTTAAAGAAAAATTGTTTTGTCTTATAAATACTTATAGTGTTTTAACAATTTAAAAAACAAAATTCTATTAAGGTTGAGTAAAAAAAAATGTTTTCATGCTAAACTTTTTTTTTCTTTCAGAATCTTTTAATTTTGTAGCTACACTATCATTGTTGTGGGAGTTATTAAAAAAATAAAATCATTGTTGTATGAACCGTAGACCCAAAATATGGACTTTATTTTTCCTAAAATATATTTATTGTGTAGTTTAAGATTTTTTTTTTTCAAAGACTGATATTTTTAAATAATTTTATTTTGTCTCCAAACTTAATAGTCTGGAATGTCATTAGATATTATTTTATTTATATAATTTCATCATATATACCAAGTTTGATGGAAACCCAATCAATGTTTAATATTTGTATTATCATAGTGATTTTATATGATACATTAATTGTCTGGAATCAAGGTACTAGGTTTGGCCCATAGATACAGATAAACAAGTAAGTTTTATGATAACTAGTGTTAAAATTTATATTCATATTCAATTAAACAGAAAATTATAATTTTTATTATTATTTTGAAACATGAATCATAAAATTTATTTAATTTTAGAAACCTGAATAAGTTACTTATACTTATGAGACACGAATAAACCATTTATGAATTTAGTATCAGTCTGTGTATTAAACATAATTAAAAATATAAATGCATATTTTAATGTTTTATTATTAGCTTTTTAAACCTTAAAATCTGTACTTTATGATTTTAACTTTTTCTTGACCCCTTTAAGAGAAAAATATTATTAGCTTCAAAAAATTAAATTTGAGGTTTTTGATAATTGTAGACATTTCATGACACTCGGAAACTGAAAAAACTTTTTTTTTCGATACCGTTTGTTTCTTTCTTTGTCTGTATCTTTTATTAAAGCCAAAACCATTTTACCGATCTGGCTATAACTTGGTATTTAGGGTTTTCATAAGGCTCTCCCAAGGAGTTTGTGGAATTAGTTGTTAAACCCTAAGTTTAGTGCATTTTAAGGAAAAGAAAAATTCATATTTTTAACTTAATTTTGGTTCGCATCTATTTGAGATAGGAAATAACTTAACCATTGTAAGATTGTAGTACTATTAAAAATTAAATACTTTGATTTGAAATGTACTTTTCATAAACTGATAATTTCTGAGCTATTAGCAAACATATATATTTTTATGGACTACTTAGAAATACAAAATTGATTTTACGCTTTTTGGTGGACAGAGATTCTCGTCTTTTCTTAATCTTCCTGTAACATCTTATATTATTTCAAATATTCTCTTCGGTGTAGGGTTTATGAAACAATGTCCTTTTTTTTTCACAAAGATTACGAGTTTTGTTGTAAACGTATCTATCTATTTCTAATTTAATAGAAAGAAAGTCTGTGGAGTGCACCGTACAATTTCGTTTTGTTTTGGTTAAATTTTTACCAAAAATAACAATAGGTGAGTGTAAATTATGAAAATAATACATTCAGGAAATGTATTCCATTATTCTATCAATAAATATCTCATATTTTGCCTGTTAAAGAAATGGGAAACTCAGAATATTCAAAACCAATTTAGGATGTTTGAAAAAGAGAGACTTAAAATATATTTGGTCAAAAAACATTAAAATGAAGGGGGTTACATAATGGTCGGTTACATATCCAGTACTAATCTTAAGACATTAAGGTGGACTGGAAAGGAAAACGAGAAAAAGCCAGTATTTTTGCAATTTTTTTGGCAAAATATTTTTTTGGCCAAAATAAATAAATATTGCTTCAGTTAAAACATAGAGCTTAATTTTATTCACATGTTGATAATAACAAATCCTGAATATCCTTCATGAACATGGCAGCATTATCTAATAAACTTTTTAAATGAAAAGAAAAATTTGTCATTAAATTCCAGAACACCCTTAATAGATATTCAAGAATTTTTGTTGTCACCACGCGGAGAAAATTAAATTCTATGTTTTTACTGGAACAATATTTGATTTATTTTCACTAAAATATGTTATGGCCTTAAAAATTTTAAAACACTGACTTTTTTTCACGTTCCCTTCCATTCCACCTTAAAAGGAAAATAAAATCTCGCAGATTATGGCGGGAAGGACATGCGATGTGAATGAAAATATCTAGAACCATATTTTGGGTATTTACTGGCAGGACAAATGGGAAGAGACCAGTGGAAAAATCTAGATGCAAATGGGATGATAGCATTAGAATAAACCTGATAGAGATAGGGTGTAATCAGGTGGACTGGGTATAACTAGCTCAAGATAAAGATAGGATATATGAGGTGGACTGGATATAACTAGCTCAAGATAGGGATAGGATATATGAGGTGGACTGTATAGAACTGGCTCAAGATAGGGTGTAATGATGTAGGCTTATCCAAATGAAGATAAATGGAGTGCGACAAAGAACTTTATAGTTTTTAACGCCATAAAATAATTAAATAATAAATATATTTTATTTGTTTTTGTGGTGAAATAAATCATTTTCTCAATACTATTTTTGTAGTTAAAGACTGGTAAAAAGGTTTGAAACAAGCTATAGTAACTTTTAAAATTACAGAAATATTTGAAACTGATTGAAATCAATTTCAAATATCCAGTCTTGAGAAATTAATATCCAACCGATAAGCTGTAGTAATAATATTTTCAGATTTAATTTGAACTATTTTGATGATTTTTCAATCTAAGAGATAATTTGATTTGGAATATACCATAAGATATTAAAAAAATGAGTGACAATATTTACAAATATTGCCACATAGAATAGCCACTACTATTGTTAAAATTGAATTAAATTTTCTGAATTCAACGTTTATTACACCCTCTTTAAACAATAAGGACACACGTTAAGTTATTTTATTAATTAAAATTTGTAATGTCTCTAAGCGAAAGCTGTGAAAATGTTTTAAGATCTCAAAGTTAAAACAAATATTTAAAATACATGTTAACGAAGCACTTATGTGACTAGGTTCTGAGTAATTATGTTCCACTGTTGGCTTTTATGCACAAATTATAATTATTTTAATGCTTTTGATGATGGAATATATATATATATATAATGAACTGATATAGAGTTTAAATAAACTCTAAATATCACACTTTTAAATCAAAATTAACAATTATTCTTAATTTGTAGACTGTACTTAAGAGGGTTAATTTTCTAGAATATATGGTTGGCTATTAGATTGTATAGTTTAGAAAGCAGTATCAAACAAATAGGCTAAAGAAGCAGAGTGCTTATTATTAATTATTTAAATGATTTCAAGAAGTTTGCTACATACTTAGCCGTAATAAATAATAATGTTATTAATGGTGTATAATGCAAAGAGATATTAAGTAAACTATTTTATACTCATTTTTATTTTTTACACCCACTTTGGTGGCCGCGTGGTCTATAGCGCTACTCTCGTGTTGGAATAGACCACCGAAGACGGGGAGATCAGTGTTTGATCCCAGTCTGGTACACTGAGGTTAGTTATTCCTAAATGGCTTTCCACTCTCCTTCCACGCAAATTCGAGCTCACTTCTTCTTAATATACCTTCCTTATCCCTAAACCAATAGTACATAGGCGTATAACCCTGAAGGGTGGTAAGAAGCATTGGTAAAAAAAAATAGTTTTTACAAAATTGAGTCTTAATCTCAGTTAATGTGTGAAGTTTAGTGTTATGATTAAAGCAATATAAGGTTATGACAAATTAATTAAAAAATCATTAAAATCTATTTTTATGTTTGGTTTAACTTTCTAGTTATAGAATTTACCTTATTTAGATTTCATTATAAGAATAAATGTTTCTTTTTAAACAGTTCACAAACCTATTTTTCATATTTATCTTGAATCCTACATTCATAATACTTGACATTTTTTCCTTCGTTATAAATATTAAATAATATTTTTCTATGATATAGAAAAAATTTAATGCCGATCATAATTAAAATCACTAAACTATTTGCATTGGTTTTCCTTGAGTATTTTTTTTTATTTTACATTTCCAAGGATAGCAAATAACTGATTATAATAATGTAACTGAGACCATCGGTGGTATGCCAAAACCAAATTTAGATAAGTTTATCTGAAAGTACCGTGTAATTATAGTTTTTACTGAATAAATGTTTTTTAGAAGATGAATTCTTGGTAATTTTGTTAAGAGATGACTTCAGAGTGAATTAGAACAGTACAATAAAGCTATACTTGTCATTGCCTACTTAAGGATGTCGAAGCTATTTGAGAATAATATTTTCGTCTTAGCCTGATTCACCTAATCACTTTGAGCAATACCATACTGAAACGCCAACGTTCAAAATAGAGAGGAAGGTAATAAAAATAAATGGTCCACCTTGCGTGACCTTATGCTTCTATTATGATAAACTATTCCGGGATTGAGCTACGATCTCCCGGTCATTGGCAGTTAATATATAGTGAAAGTAGCGTCTTAGCTCATGAGGTCACCGAACGAATTGAATTGTTATATTTTACTTTTATATATACATTGGCTTCCACAATCTTATCTTAATCATAGCAGGAAGATTCTTACATGGCTAAACTTAATAGCCGGAGATGGATTAAATATATATATATATTTACCTGAACAAAATAAACAAAATAAAAATCGAAAAAATAGTTCTGTGACATTATTAAAAAAAAATTTTTAATTATTTAGAAATTTATGATTTTAGTTTCAGTTCTATAACTATAAGACCACTGATTTGCCGCTACATCACAGATTCGCATTTTTGGGCACGATGCTTAAGTGTCAGGCTCATCTCTTTTGGTTCTCTGGTGATTAGGAAGTTGGGAAATTACTCTCAAGTTGGTATACATAAGAAGTAAATTTCAGAATTTTTTCCACTCATTTGTATGTAATTTGTTCTGAATATTTTTTTATCTTGAACTATAGTACGGGTGTCTCCAAATGTAAGCGTCATAGCACTGAACTCTACTAGGTATTAGCAGAAGAACCCGGTATTTTTCTAGGTATCCAAGCAATAAATTACCTGGTTAATCTTTGCAATACTTTTCTTTGTTTCAAACAAAGGAGAAAAAATATTCATTTTATTTCTTCCTACCCAATTTTTCATTAATAAAAAAAATACAATTTTAAATTCTCCGGCTTCTAGGTTCACATGTTCCTCCACAAGGACTATAAATTTATAAATATCTGCCCTCCGTATATGGTAGATATCGCGCAATACTCATGACGGATCGACCAACAAACTCCTCATTTTATTTATATAAATAAACGATTTTGGTTTATAATAGTAAGTCTGATGAACAAACTAATGCAAACTTTGAGAATAAGCCATTTTTTTAATATAAAATTATCTTTTTCGTGAACCCTTGAAGAGAGAAAATATTGTGATTTTAAAGAATCAAATTTGATATATTGTATCGATGTTAAAATCTTATAACCCACTGAAGCTGAAAAATTGGTTTTAGCGATGACTAGAAGCAATATCGTTTTATAAATCTAGCTAAAACTTGGTTTATGCTTTTTATAAGGTTCCCCAGAAGAGTGTGTAGAGTTAGACCCCCCTAAATGAAAGGGTAGTTTAGATTATGAGAAAGGGAGATCATTCCTTGAAATTTCCTACTAAGATTTTGAACTTAAATTCCTATACCAGCACTGTTTAATCCAACTAAGCTGAAAAGGTTATGGTTCTATCTTGTCCAATTACACTATAACCCTATCTTATGTGCTGCACAACAGTTTAACCAGCCCAGGGAGGCTTGCTACATTACAAGGTAAACAGAATGTACACTATTCGAAGATAATTTAATATCACTTACTGTCCTGTTAAGTATATGATGTGAATTAACCAATTCAAAATGCTTGCTGGAATATGAGTGATAAAATAATTTAGAGAGCTCATTGATCTAAAATTGAAAACTAAATGATAGAATATTATTCTAGAATTTAATACCAAAACTCATTAACCTGTGATAGAATAATTTAACCAAAATGATAATATATGTATATATATTATAACTTGCTTTTAAAATTTTTACAAACACGATATTCAATATTCATTTTAACGTTTTCTTTTTTATAAAAATAGATTATGAATATTCCATCAACTCTGAATAGCTAGCAAGCATACCTTGTAAGTTTTACCTATTGCAAACTTATAATATAAGTCCATAGTGTTAGACATCAAGAAAATAATAATAAATTTACTGTTAGAAGAAATGTGACGAAGGTGCTTTGTCAAAACTTAAAAAAAATAAGCTTTTATATGAATATTTTATCATTTATTTATATTTGTTGGTCATACACTTACGCTTAAGAAGATAGAAAAAAACTTTAATATTTAAGTCTATATCCATAAATCATTTGACACTCAACATCCCAATCATCGTATTAATTATCTTTACATTAAAACCTTACGTCCAACGGCACAGAGAGCACTAATATTAAAATTGAGTACAGATTAATAAGGCTTTAATTTTCTAAAGATTTACTATATTATCTCATTTAAATGTAATAGATACAATAGTTTAAAAAATAAACAATTGACATAATATAAGTGTCTGTGTAGCTATTAGCTAGATATCCTGTATTCATTAACAGACATTTTTAGTATAGTCAAAACTCGCGGAGGGTGAATAAATAGAACTATCTCAAGATAGGGATATGTATAATGAGGTGGAATGGATAGAAATAGCTCAAGATAGGTTAGGGTGTAATGAGGTTGACTGTATAGAACTATCTCAAGATAGGGATAAAGGCCGTACTTGTAATTTCGGCAATGAATTTTCTAGTTCCTAACACTGAAGAGCTGTTGAGTATATATATATATATGGTTAACTAGTACTTTTAATTAAGAACCTCTTTATTTAATTCAAGTTTAATATAACAATACTTGGAGAGTAGCCTCATGGAGAGTAGACATTTCTAGGGGGGAAATACTTTAGTATTTTGAGGCTTGGAAATCTTTTGTGGGGATTTGAAGATGACACACTTATAAAATCTATCCTTATATCAGGACATAAAAGGCCGAAATATTGCATTGTAATGTTTTTAAATTAGAGCAAATGGTTTAAATGATATATTATTTATTTGATGACTCGAGAACAATCAAGATTTCCTTAATCTGTGTTTTTTTGACCACCAAACCCTTTCTATGGGGGTGAATATGTGCTTTCAAAGATGAGTCTAACGTTCATTTAAAACAAAGAGAAGAATTTGTTTAATGTGGTGCAGATATTCACATGATCGCAGAAATCTATGTTGACAAACTATTATTTGCAAGCAACTAGAATGTTATGATTACTACGATATATTTGGTTTTAGAGTGAATAAACCACCTCTTTGATTTGTGTTGAATTAGGTATTTTTAACAGGATTTTAACGAGACACAAAAATTGGCACAAGCTCATATTTGGGGTGTAAGAAAATGTGAAATAAGGTATATGTTATTTTCACTTTTAATTTAAATAAAACAAATATTTTTTGAACAAACCAAATAAAATATTGTTTAATTATATGCATAAATTTATTTTGGATTTATAAACATATATATATCAACAGATTTGTAAATATTCATGGCCATTGAGCTATTTTTATCAGGACACTTTCTATTTATTTAAAAAAATATTCCAGCCAAATTATACTTTGCTCTTGAAAAAGATTCAAGAAATGTTAGGTTCACTACGTGTAAAATATTAAACTAAAGACATTTATTGAACAATATTGAATTTTTTTCAGACAAACAATCTTAATATAATTTGATACCTTCCAATCAATATCAAATTGACATAAAACAATTGACGTGGAGATAGATCTATTTCTAATCACACTTCATAAACGTATTGAATAGAGTAAGCTGGTTTTGAACGTTAATTGGCTTTCACGAGCAGATTGTTGTGGTATGTAGCTGACCAAAGCTGAACCTTTATTTTCAATTCGTACTTATAGCACAGAGTGAATCAAGCAAAATTACATCATGTGAATAATTTAAAGCTCATCACATTAAATCGTGTCTGTTCTGTGTTCGTATTTCAACTAACGTATGCGACAACACTAAACAAGAATCTGTTTTGGGACTGGCTCATCATGGATAATATATTAAATCACAGCCCAGGAGGGAAATAGTACTTCAATATGATGTTGGCAAATGAAATAAAATGGAGTTTGTCATGGATGGAACAAATGATACGGGATATATTAACCTGTAGTTTAATTAATATTTCATGAACTATTACCATGCAGAGATATACATTGTAAAAGGAAAGTACTATACTATGAATTATGTATTACACTCTAGTTTTATATGATTATTGCATCTAATATAAAATTAAAGTAGTCGTATACTGTATTTTATATTCATATGTAGACATGATAGGGTATTGTGTAGCTAAAAGCGATTGGTATATCACACTAAATCAATGACGGCGTGTTTGTGTAGCGTGTACAGTTTTTATTCGGGAGATCGGGATTAATTCCATTTCTGTTTATTGCTCAAAGAAGTGGTTTTTCCATTTACTTTCAAGGCAAAGTATTTAACTCCAATATTATTGTGTTCTCTCTTATTTTCAAAAATCAAATTTGCAATAAGATATAGTTTATGAATTTATGATAACTATATATATGCTAATTAATTAATTGAAAATAAAAATAAAATACAAGTTTAATATCTCTATAGTTTGTAGACAAATACATATAAGCCAAATTAAGAAGGTTGGATTTATAATATAAATAATGTCAATGTCTGTGATGTTGAGGTAGTGTGCTCACCTCAGTACCCAATGTTCATGAGTTCAAACCCAATGTGGGTCGATGGATCTTTATTGAGCAAAATAAAATCCGTAGCACAACTTTCTTAAGAGGAAAAGTAAAGCTTTTGGTCCCATGCACATAAAAGAACCCTGGAAGGTAAACGAAAATATCTTTCACATTAAAATTAGTTGGCTCTTTCACGCTGGCTCATGGAAATTCTCGTGTTCCGATATAATAAGACGGTTCAGAAAGTTCGTATTAAATACCTCAAATAAATTAAAACAAATAAAAAATATAATTGTTAAGTTTTGTTTGAAAAGAGATTCATAAAATCACTATGGATTCAACTATTCTCAGTTAAATTGTTTATGGTTGAAACTATTAATTTGTTTAAAACACCTTAAACTTTCAGAAACAATTTTGAAAAGTAAATAAATCACCATTTAGACACCGCAGTGTTAACTCTCTGGGGATAGTGGAGTGGTTTGGTTGCAGGCATGGGGTAATTAAAGCTTGATTCACACTTTCGCCCAAATTAGAAAATAGAATTTTCTTTAGTAGTTCATCAAATCACACGCTGTATGTTGACCCATGATGCATTGAAACGCTAACTTAAAAGAGCTTATTATCAACATATTGCATTTTATAGTGGATAAACATATATTATAGATCATTCTCCCGATGGATTTTTTTCAAATAATAATTCCATGTCGTGGCACAATCCAATACATTGTTACACACTCTTTACATTAACGGGTTTTTTCAAATCTCCTCACAATGGCCAAAGAAAGCTGTCTGCTTTCTCCTGGTTGTACATCGTATGCGTTTTAGATAACCTGTTGGTCTAGGGGAAAGGTATCGGACCTCTGTGCTGGTGGTCTGAGGTTCAATCCTTGGTCCCAGCACAGATTTATCTGATTGCCAAACCCTTCCTTCATCTCTGACAAGACGTGTATTAATCACAAACTTGTGAATGTGTGGAATGCCAGGCCTCCGCCGTGGTTCGGATCCCACGTTAAACTGAAGGTCCTTCATTTCATCTCATAATCTCCCTACCATTACACATAAGCGTAAGTGCGTACTAACCGAATGGTTAGTATGACGTGGTGCTAATAATAATACAACGCATGCGTTGTCAAATGTGCATGCGCATTGATTCGAGATGTTTGGTTCTGAGATTTGATTGGTTCTCCTAAGATGAACATCTCAGGCAGAGTGGACGAATTAGAGATGAGTTGAACTTTAGTGGATCAGCTCGCGGTGATTAGGTGGAAATCTTGTGATCGGCTTAGAGCTAGTCACGTGACCATTTTTTTTTTCTGCGCTAGTTTTTAGGAGAAAGTGTGAATCCACAGTAAGTCAGTTTGGTCTAACAGTACGTGTCCTGGTTGGCAGGGCTATTGAAGATTGGTTAAGAACGAGAGAATATGGTTCCCTAGTTTTAAGTACATTATATGGTATGGGCCATAAAAACCTAAAAGGGAACTGCATTTTTTAAACTGGTTTTTCTGAGGGGAACATATACAACAAGCTGATATGGTAGCCAGTGGCACAACAAACAGTGGCGAACCCAGAAATGTGATGTATGGTAGGGGGAATGTACTAACAAGTATATTCCTTTTGGTATTATGTAAAATATGCCTATTTAGTTAGTAGTGGCTATGGCACCAAACATAATTTATTATTGTATTGTTCCGGCTGTCTCCATCATATTGATAATTGGGGAAAACTTGCTACCATATTGAGAAGTTATGTACATTCTTTATAAATTAGTCATTGTATTCTATTATTAGCAGTGCCTAATAATAATGACATTTGTTTAAATTTCGAGTTCAACACCAAAAATAAGTGTATCCAATCCGAGGACTGACTGAATAGATCTTAGTATATTGGAAAAGAATAGAAGAACTGAACGAGATACTTGCAACTAAACTAGTCAAACTAGTTCTTGAAATGATCTAGTTCAATTGGGAGCTATGAATATAGCGGTTCCGTTTCTGTGAAATATCTGGTTCTTTGCCTTTGAATGAATAATATTATTATTTACCAGAAAAATGATCTTTCCTCTCAGGACACCCTGTAGATGAATACATTTTGAAAAATAGGCAACAGCCCACATCGGTGGCCACGTGGTTTAATGGTTTACTCTCGCAGTAGATTAGGCCGCCAATGGTGGGGAGATTGAGAATCGAATCTCTATTGGGTGTGCTGAGGGTGGTTTTTAGAAAATGGTTTTCCACTCTCCCTCCACGAAAATATGGCTACGCTTTCCCTAAAAATAACCGTCCCAATCCATAAAACAATTAGCTTGATTAGTACATAAACGCATAAGCTAAACGGGTGGTAAAACGCAATGTTAAGGAAATAAATAAATGTAGTAATAATAATAGCTTATGACAATACCTATAGCATTGACGGCCTTGCATTTTATGTTCTATTATTTTTTTAAAAAAATTCTCAAAATATTAAATTAACTTAAATTAAAATAATTGTTTTTAAAGTAGGCCTCAGCTATGTGAAATAAGCAATTTAATATAATTAAGATTCCTTCCAGTGATACAAAGCCTTATAGCTACCATTTTCTTAAGAAATATAGTAGCTTGAGAGTTTTTTATAAGTAGGATTATCCATTAATATATATTTTTTGCACCCTCACGCCACAAGTTTGAGTTGAACACAAGTTTAATATTTACATTAATGCGTTGGGGATAAGGAAGAAAAACTAGAATGTGTACCCGTATATTGGTGGAGGGAGAGTATAAACAAATTTATAAAAAATTCACCTCAACTACTCCAGACCAGAATTCGAGCCAATACATTCGTAACCTACTGCCCATTATATTGAAAGAATGAAACATAGATCATACGATCCACGAAGAATATGAATAATGATTAAACAGTAAATTATTTTTGGCACTTACTGTAACTTAACTAGTTAAAATTTGTTATTTTATCACCAAACATTTATTTACATTGTCAGTAGAATCACCTTCCTTATTGAAAAAAAAAAGGTCGATACATTTTCAATTCTGATAAAAACCATTATTCAATCTTTGAGACTTGTCAAAAAGGTCAGGTACCATCATTTGTTTACGTCAGTGACAATATGTCAACAGAAAATTTTCTTTTAAAATATCTCTTCCAATTTATTGCTTTAGAAAGCCATTTTGGAATTAAACCCTAACATTTTTTTTTTTATTATTTAAGGAAATCACATATATCTAAATAATTTTAACATACAAACATTGACGTGTTAAATGGTAAACTACGAGAAAAAAGATTTTTCTCACTTAAATATTTTTTTTCAATCTGTCTTAACACCCGTTTAGGTTTTACGTTTATGTATTAATTATATAAATTATTTTAGGGATTAGGAAGATTAATTTGATAGAAAGTTTACCCGAATTTATCTGAAGGGAGAGTGGAAAATAGTTTTGGAAAAAACACATTTGATACGCCCAAACGAGATTCGAACCTCCATCTCCCCATAATTGATGTCTGGTCCACTGTGAGTGTGTGAGAATTCCATAGAGCAGCCAGGTTGAAATTATACATCGCTTTTGTTATCCCAGCATAAACTGTTGTCAGCTAAATATGGACTTACAAAAAAAATTATAAACAGACATTATACTTAGAATTGCATTATTTTTAGGAAAATAAAGGAATAGTCCCTTTGAGGGATCGCAAAAATAATAATGAAATTTTACAAGAAATCATGTTGCAGCAGTTTTTATGAAAAAAATTGCAAAATCACTAAGCCAAATGGTTAAATAATTTCTCAAGAATGAATGACCCACATTACCCCAAAATATTTTTTAAATTCAAATTTAAAGAAATAAAAAGTCTCGGAAGACTGCTAAATTTATTTTTTGAATAATATTAAGCTTGTGGTCTAGAGACCACTATCGAGCTTATCTTGATAAACTATTTAATAAATATCAAAGGTTTATAAATTTTAATATTTCAACTGAAAAAATGTTTTTGTTACAAACTTATATTGGCCCCTTAGGAGAGTGAAAATAAAATCCTCTATACAATTCACCATATAATGTCAACGTTTCCATTAATTCTGTTCAAATAATTGTAGTAGATATTAATCTTGGCATTTGATTGTGACATAACATTTGCTGTAGCCACCCCATCAGACGAAAGGCATTAATCATTTCCCCTCCCATTCGTGGCCATTGCTTCTATTATGTATGTATTAATATTAGTATTATTATCTTTTCCTATTGTTTTAAATGCTTACGTCATGTTGTCATGACAACAATAGTTGTTGTAGGTCTTTAGGTTGAAAATGAAAAGGTCAAATTATTATGGAATGTTGATATTAAAAGAACTATCATACCGCAGACTGAGTAAAGCTCACATATTTTGGTTTACTTATGAAGGGTAAGCTTAAACTCAAATGCCAACTGTGTATTGAGCTGAATTATCCTTAAAGTTTTTCTTAATATAATTTCGTAAATGTGTTTACATTTTATTTAAACAATATCATAAATTAATAATGATAATTTATTTTGTATCTAAAATATTTGTAGATGTATGGTTAAAATAAGAATTTTTTGCTTAATTAAATTGCATCTAGAGTAATTTTAATGGGAAAACAAGAATTTACATTTTTTTTGTAGCGCTAAACAATTCTTAGATACCAAATTTTAATTAAATAGTTAAAGTGGATAATGAAAAAATAGTTTTTTCTTCTTTCTCCCTCTCAGTAAATTTCTATTAATGAATGGGTTATATAAATAATCCCAAAAATGACATGGGAACAAACGGTTATCTTCAAGAATTTTTATTGTTTTGCAATTTATTTTCGGAAACGGTTTGTTCAAGAATAAAAACATGGTGATTAAATTATTCTTTTTATATACACACTTATATAATTTTAACAGTGATCAAATATCGATAAAATTGACATTTTTTTAAAGAAAACTCCCGGCTTCATAACAAAAAGTTAGAAAATGTAACACTTAATAAACATTTATAAATTTTCTTAGAAGCGGTGTTGAAAATATTAACATAAAAATTTCACTCGTTTTCGAGAAAACTGATATTTACAAACGTATGATTTTTCCGCAATACCTATATGGTAGCTAGCACCATCTACGATTTTCATGATTCATTTGTTCTTGTTTATGTGGAAGGATACTTTGGTCGGTTGTAAGACCACGCCACGTCCTTACCCTCCCTCCCACCATCACTCAAAATAGGATCTAGACTTGCACTTGACAGGGCCAAGGGCCTTAAGGAAACAGAGGAAATATATCTAGTGGCAAGGCCTTTTTAACGTAATAAGTAGCGCAAAGATTTTGAACCATTCAGAATTGGTTGAATTTCAATACTTTAAGTCTTAACTTACATGCTAGTGCAGTATTATGAAACTTTCTTTTAATTTAATCTCTTGCTAAACCGAAATATTGTAACAACACAATGTTTAGAAACCAACACATTTCAAGTACAGACACAGTATCCACTTTCCTAACAATAATTTCGTCACTGTATGGATGAGTCATTACAATGTAACAAATTATCTATATTTTGGCCATGTCTGTAAAAGAAATTTGGACCGTCAGTTCATGACAAGTAAAAGTATAATGCGTAGAAAAGCTATAAAGTTGAATGTAGTAAAGCTGAGAATGGTAAATAGTGTAAAATATTTTTGAAGCGTTATCAAGGAGATATTTGGGAGTATAAAGAATCGAATAATAAAAGGACAGCAGGGAGAATTGTTCTATAGATTTGTAAGAGATCTGCTTTGGTGAATAGAACTGCCTGTAAAGTTTGAGAATAAGCTGTTTATCTCTTACTTCCTGGAATCTGAAGGAGGCAGAGGAAAGGACGCATTGGCGGTCTAAGTTCACTATCAAAAGAAATAATCCTGTCGTGAGACAGAACACGTAATTATAATACTTTCGTATTTTGTACCTATAGTCAAATATTAAACAGAAACATTGTAGGAAAAACTAAGTAAATGGAGGCCATGAGAAGGTAGTGAACACCGTGCTAGCTGTCACGAAGAGAAACAGTATTATGGATGAAAGAAAGTATTACAGGGAGAGGAAGCAAGACTGAGGCGGTATGATCATATAGTGAGAATATAAGAGAAAGAAAAACAGAGAGAATGGTGGAGATGAAGTATGTAGAAAATATACTGCGAGGACCAAGATTAAAGTAGGACGAATGACTGAAGAATAGATTAAAATGGAGTCATTCTAATAAAGTGACCCGGCCACAGGCGGGAAACAGTTGATGATGATGATGATGATGATGATGAGTTCGGTAGTCATAAACATATTTAAAAAGCTAAAATGTCTCAATATAGGAACTATTATTTTCTAAGTAAAAAAAAAAATGATTGGCAAACCTAAAACCAGTAAAAGACCTAGACGTGGATTGGAGGATGAATGAAAATGATTGGCAAACCTAAAACCAGTAAAAGACCTAGACGTGGATTGGAGGATGAATGAAAATGAAAGAGAGAAGGTGTAAATAGGGGGACTGGATAGAACCAGATAAAGACAGGGATATAATCAAGTATAAGCCTATACATTAAGGTAGCTTTATTTTTTACAAATATATCATGAATACATTTAATTTTAAATTATTACTGTATCACCCCCTCCCCCTTGGTGGCGTAGCTAGCTGACGCGCTAGTTTTCTGTTGAGCTAGACTACCTAGGGACGGGGAGATCGATATTTAAATCTTAGTCGAGTTAACTGGGACGGATTTTTCCTAAATGATTTTCTAGTCTCCCTCCACGCAAATACTGGTTCACTTCCTCTATATTCAACCTTCCCAATTGCTAACCCCATTGCGTACTTAGTACTTAAGCGTATAACCCGAACAGCTAGTAAGATGTGGTGCTAAGTATTATTATTATTATTATTATTACTATTATTATTACTGTATGCTTTGATTGATAGAGTATATCTTATTATTTGAAGGAAATTATGATTTTTCTTGTCTTTTTTACACAATATATATATTTATAATACTATATAGTGCATCAAAATATATTGATTCCACGTAATAAACCTGTATTGTAATGTTTTATCACAATGCCCTTACACATCATCACATGTGCAGACACATGATCAATGCAAGAATAGCAGCAACGCATGAACCGTAAAACCACATGACAAAGATAGCCACGCCCAGCACAAGAAATTAAATAATAACAGCGTTCTGGCAATAGCAATGGTCAGGCATTTGTGATCTCATATTAATAAGTTTGTACTGTTTTGGTAGTTTGAGTGACGTCACGGAGGCCAATAAAAAATGGGCAATGTCCCCGAAAATCAGTGGCTAGGCATGCGCTATCTTGGAGTTTTAACTTCACCAGCCACGTGCAAGCGGTATTATTATTCTAGGGTGGCACCATTGTTTAAAAAGTCGTCACTACCCCCCAAAATGCGTGCTTTTGACGTCAGGAACTAATTTATGAAGCTTGGTAATAAATAAATGTGATATTCTTTTATTAGGTTTTATTCGAGTGAGATTTATTGCGTCATAATTTATTTTTTGATGGAGCATCGCATCCAATTTATTGAAAGCCCATACTTTGTTTGCTTGTTGTTATATATTGATTCGTTTATTGTGTATATATAATAGTACTTCTAAAAATAGTTAATAACTTAACACCCAGCTCCAAAGCATTTATATCACTAGAACCAGCTTTAATTATCTTAGAAGGCTGTGTTAATAAAATATTTATTAAAGCTCTTTAACATGCACTTCATTAACTGACGGATTATATCACCACACGATAATTTCTATGAGCGAGTGTCAAAGTCCTACCAATTTTGCCAGGAAAGCTATTCTCACAAACCTTCCAGGGTTCTTTTACAGGCCATAATCGACTTGGGACTGACGGCATTACTTCTCCTCCGAAGTAAGTTGTGCTACGGATTTGTATCGCTCAAGAAGAATCGATTGACCTCAGCTGAGTATGAACCCACTAACATTGGATACTGAGGCTAGGTCTTTACCCTAATATCATCGAGTTTGACCATGTTAGAGCCCTTTTAATAATTTTTTTTTTAAAGAATTCTTGATCAAAGATTCTATTCTTATACTTGATATTTTTTAAATCATACATTAATTCACGTAAAAATTAATATAAATGAGCTGATTTTAAACTAAGTTATTTCACAACTTTTATTGTAAAAATGTTATAACTGAAACTATAAATTTTTAATCATCATTTAAGATGTTTATGCCTTAAAAATTCATTTATGTGTATATTGTATTGATAACTAAATAACAAAACTGCTCTTAGGGCCCTGAAAGAATCTTCATTCTTAAAAACGAATACATAACGTCCAATTTATTCAGGGTTAGATAGTTGATTTTTATTAGAATAAATTTTAACTTTTGAAACGGTGAAAGAAGCAAAGTATTCGCGTGAGATGGGGTAGTTTGTCTTGGAAGTCAGGCCAACCCCTCAGTATCGACCTACGGACAAGACTGCAATACACGCTGAAAAGGCGCAGCCCTTAATTACTAACCTGACGCCTGGAGTTCCATCAGTGCTCGACTATGCGTGGCAGAGATTGCCTACGCTTGCAGCAACCATTACTTGAATACTAATCGATTCTTCTTTATTTTTTTTACTTTAATACGATTCCTTAAAGAGAGAGAAATGTTGTGATCGACAGGAAAATTGATTTAAAGATTTTTGTTAGGTGTCGACGTTTCATGTCCCCCTGAACCCGAAAAATTGGTTATCGCTTATCCATCTGTCTAGCTGTGAGTTTGTATCTCAGATTAGAGCTGAAATGAATTTTTCCAATTTGGCGATGACTTGTTATTTAAATTAATAGTAAATAGCCAGAGATATCTTAATGGTAATTACTTCAGTTTGATATCATATTCTGAAAATTGAAAAATGACACCTGGACACGGGAATCGAACCCGGGACCTTTGGCTTAGTACGCCAATGCTCTAACCAATGAGCACGGAACGAATACTGGATAGCTCAGTGGTTAGCGCATTGGCGTACTAAGCCAAAGGTCCCGGGTTCGATTCCTGTGTCCAGGTGTTATTTTTAAATTTTCAGAATTGGTTATTTAAAGTTTTTATAAGGTACTTTAGAGGCATTTTTGGAATTATGTATATAATCCTAAAGTTAAAAGTTGCTTACCGAAGAGTATAATTAAAAAAAAATTATTTTCTCGAAATCTGCTAAAACAATTTTGATTAAATTTTGTATCTATAGGCCTACACGGATTGACATTATAAAAAATTTGAAGTTCTTACTGTTCCATGAAAATCACGTTGAAAGTACTTGACATTCGCAGAAACTTCCAATCTTGATCAATACATCAGCAAATATTTGAAATAAAATATAACTTATCGCTGCAGAGATGTAGACCTATTATTAAATATAAATTTCCTTTATTTGAAATAAGTTTTTATAAAAAATTAACTTCTGAGCTATAAACAAACATATATAAAGTCTATATATAAAAGCAAATATAATATATTCAGTATTAAATATACTGTGTTGCTCTTTAATGAATAAAGATGTTCATATTTTCTCAATGTTTCTGTAGTGGTGTATATTAATTCATTCTTACTCTCTAGTGGATTATTTATGTAACAATATGTATTATTTTGTTTCACTAATCAAACAATTGTTTAGTGAATATCTCTATTTTAAAAAGAAAATAGTGTGATATTAAATTTGTTTTATCTTATCTATAATGTGGGTGGAAATCCTAAGCATTCCACTTTAAAGAAATACAAAAAAATCTTACCTTAACTCGTTTAGCTTAAACGGTGTCACTATGGCCCTTTTTCTTGAGACCACTGGGTGTTCAATTAGGGAAACCAACTCACCTCACTAACAATTTTGAACAAATATTGATACGATAGTATAGAGAAATATTACCGAAAACAAAAAAAGAACTTTAGTTTACCCTGCACCACGCAAATTTAAAAGATAATACAAATAAATGACATAGAAGGTTATTATTAATTAGTTAATATAAACTTCCTCATATGCCATACCTACGGAATGCCTTTCTTACTATATCACTAAGATTGTATTGAAAATTAAAAAACAGTAAGTACCGTAAGTACAATTAATTAATGTTAAGGTACAAAATAAAGCACATACAAATTTAAATTTATAAGCAAAAAATTATATGTTTCAATTAAATATTTGATTTGCTTGAAAATGAGATCCAAAACAAAACAGGATTATTTATTGTATCTAAACGAGAACTAATTATAGGTATATAAACACCGATTAAACCATAACCTCCAAGCTTAAGAAGATCACCAGAAAAAATTATTGAACTAGAGACAGGGGACTAAGCATGAGATTTAGGTAATCATAAACTAACCATCTTATCTTAGCTAAAAACACCAGAATGATACCCAAATAAAAAAAAAGTATACAATATTAATATGATAAAATAAAATATTGACAGATTTAAAATTTAATATAATTAATTTTGTTGAGTAAATTTAATAGAAATATATCTGAACGTGTTAAAATTAATTATCAAATGAATTAAATATGCGAGTTGGTAGTGTATGATCAAAATAAATGGTACGGTGCATCGCACAACCTTTCTCAAATATATTTTTTTCTTTAATTGTACTCATTACTAATACTAATTATTTATGCTTGTGTCACTCTTTATTAATTTTTTACTACCAATATCAATAACTCAAATATTATTTAGAGAGAAATTTATTAATTAATCATTTAACTAAATTACAGCTTTTAACACATACACAGATACATTTTCTGTTTTGAAATAGTTTTTTAGTCAACCCAATTTTTGCGTTTTATAACACAATTAATAAAGGATTACTATATAAACGGAGCTTAGGCTGTGCTAATTGTTCCTGTGATTAATTTTATACACAAAAAGGGAACAAAGTTACTCAATCGATTTCCTATGCAATGAATGCGTACACAAACTAATATTATTGAAATAATTCATCACCCGTTGTAAACTGTTTGATGTAGACAGAAAAAATAGATGGTTAATTAATATAACAAAATAATAGGCCTATATATATTTTTAAATATAGTATATTCATGGAAATAGATACAAATCAAAACTTGCGATCAAACACCATGTTTGATATTTAATACTCATTTAGAGGATCTCCTCTATATAATATAGAATATGATATTAATTTCTAAATGCTTTCGTTCAGATAAAGAACTAGTTCATAATAAGGCTCTAAGGATATCAGGTATATTTTTATAATTAGTTTATAATTCACGTTTGTGTATAGCTTGTTTGCTTATAGAACCAAAGAGGTAAATAAATCTAATGAAACAAAAATCAAAGTCAAGCCAATATTAAATGTGAAATTAATTAACTTTAAACATCACCGTTGAATATATTATCCTTAAATTTAGTTTTTGTTATGGATTTTAATTAAATTTTATAATAACAAATAACATTGAAATAAAGTTGATTAAACCATTGTGCTTAGTCAATAAATAAACACCTGAGTAGATTCGGGTTTGATACCTGGTAGTAATAAATCTTATTATTGACATAAGCTAATACTTCCATATTATTTTTTGTGTCCCTATTCTGTTACTCTGCGTTTTAATAATCTTCTGGTTAGTTTGTATGCTAACATAAAAGGGATAAGGATAATAAACTATTGATTTAGAATAAACTCACTAGAACTTTCATGGAGGTACAGTTTGGAACAATTTTGATGGGGGAAAAAAGTCATTGACCTGAGTGGGATTTGAACACTGCTCTCTTTATAACCTGGAATACAGTATAACACGAGTTTGACGCTTTAGACCATGCGACCAGAAATGTGGGATTTCGTAACTGTTGATTTGTACTGAATTCATTAAGGACTTTGGTGCAAAAATCATTGCTTATTTGTACAGGAAAATAGTTACTGTAAGAATATTAATAGAATGAATATAAATAAAAAAATATGAATATGGAGGATATAATTGTAGCGTGTTCAGTCTGTTGGATTCCCGTCAGCAAAGAGACTGTTGAAGTATAGTCTCCTGTCTGATACGAGTACAACCCCAAATCCCCTCTCTTCCTCCTGTACCCCTTCAACCCCTCCCTAACCATCCCAAAAACCAACACCAAACCCTTGCTCAGTACCAGAATAAAAAAAATAAAGCCGCAGTGGCGTCCCCGCGATGAACATTAAAGGGGTTTTCTTCTCCCCCTACCCTTCAATTCCTCGTCCTAACTCCTTCCCACTCTTTTCTCTGTGTGGCATGCTCAGCAGGGATAAATCAAACGGCTGGTGGATGGCAGCTTAGAAACCCGGCTTTCATTCACAAAGTGATTTTTTTTATTCTCTGAATTTTTCTCTTCTTTATCTCTTGCTCTGTTTTACTTTCTTCTTACAGGTCAAATGCCAAAGCTACAATATTTTTCTATCAAAAGTGTAAGAGGGTCATGGGGTTTGTATACTTTATAAAGAATAGGGAAAATAAAATATTGTGCAACATTATTTTTCTCTTTTGAAGGTTTGATGTATCATGATCGTTTTAGTCATACTCTGATTACGTGTTGTTGGATGGGCTTTTTTTTTCATTATAAATTGTGTTTTGGCTATCTATTTTTTTTACCCAATTTTTTTTACTCTAGAGGTATGACTTAACGTTTTCACCTTTACCAAAAAATAAGAAAAGGATGATTACTCAATGTTGGGGGATGGTATATTGTGTGTTCCCTGGATTAAGAAAAATGTATGCCTCCAGAAAATATTTTAGATTTTTCATATTGTCACTACATGTGTAATGGCATAGTAATACAAATAAACTATTATACATTCCTCTAAGAAAATTTGTTTACTAATTATAACAAATTTTTCACCCATTTTTAATGGTTAAAATAAATTCTTAATATATTTTTAAAATGAAATAATCTCTTTTCTGTTTCATTCATTGTGAAAGTTCTACTTAGAACCTCGATCCGACTATCATAGGATTTTTGCTTTTTTGCAACCATAGGGTTGAGAAAGTATTTTTATCACCGAAAAATTGAGATTACAAATATTGTTGGATATTGGCAGTTTGAAGATACCCTGAAGCGCGAAAAGAATTTTTTGCAATTCCGTCTCTTGCCTGTCTGTAACTGAGAGTATAACTGAAACCATTTTACCGGTAAGGCTAAAACTTGGTACATAACTAGGGTTTTTATAAGGATAATCAGAGGGCATTTCTGAATAATCTATAAAGAAAATTAAGGTTAAATTTTTTAAGTGTTAATAGAGAAAATATTGATTTTTCTCAAAATTTACAACAACGATGTCTATTAGATTTCGTATGAAGGCACTGTTTAAAATTACAAAAAATATTAAGTTTTAAATTTCCCAATATATACGGCCTTGAGTGTAACTTCTTTACATTATAAGATTTTTTTTATCATACCTTCGTAACCCTATGAGGCATGAAATAACTTATTACAATGTTGTGGTACTTACTATCTACTATTAAAAAGACAAACGCTTGTATTTGAATAAATTTTTCATATTGTCACTACATGTGTAATGGCATAGTAATACAAATAAACTATTATACATTCCTCTAAGAAAATTTGTTTACTAATTATAACAAATTTTTCACCCATTTTTAATGGTTAAAATAAATTCTTAATATATTTTTAAAATGAAATAATCTCTTTTCTGTTTCATTCATTGTGAAAGTTCTACTTAGAACCTCGATCCGACTATCATAGGATTTTTGCTTTTTTGCAACCATAGGGTTGAGAAAGTATTTTTATCACCGAAAAATTGAGATTACAAATATTGTTGGATATTGGCAGTTTGAAGATACCCTGAAGCGCGAAAAGAATTTTTTGCAATTCCGTCTCTTGCCTGTCTGTAACTGAGAGTATAACTGAAACCATTTTACCGGTAAGGCTAAAACTTGGTACATAACTAGGGTTTTTATAAGGATAATCAGAGGGCATTTCTGAATAATCTATAAAGAAAATTAAGGTTAAATTTTTTAAGTGTTAATAGAGAAAATATTGATTTTTCTCAAAATTTACAACAACGATGTCTATTAGATTTCGTATGAAGGCACTGTTTAAAATTACAAAAAATATTAAGTTTTAAATTTCCCAATATATACGGCCTTGAGTGTAACTTCTTTACATTATAAGATTTTTTTTATCATACCTTCGTAACCCTATGAGGCATGAAATAACTTATTACAATGTTGTGGTACTTACTATCTACTATTAAAAAGACAAACGCTTGTATTTGAATAGTTTCTGAAATAATTTCAAATATACTTTTTAAATTGAAGCCTGGAATTTTAATTGTTAGACTCTTTTTTGAGCAAACCAGCTCCTGTTTTTTTAAGTGTTTTTGTAGCAGTGTATATTATTTTATTTATTTTCTTTGGTATGGTGTTTCTGTAACAGTGCGTTTTATTTAGTATCACACATATTACGATAATATTATTTGAATAGTATAAGCCGAAGCTTAATCTATTATTATTTATAATTATAAATAACATTTTATAATCCCAGTAAAGATCAATATTTAATTTAGTTTACCCATCATAGGTTATGGGTGTAATGCAAAAAATCGTAATCATAACAAGGAGATATGTTTACCTTTTTTTTCACCAAACACGTTATATAGGGCTATATGCAGTTTATGTACTAAAATTTACTAAGACAAGCAATAAATTATTCTCAATATATGCTATAAAATATTTTTAAATATGCACTAAAACATCACGAAATTCTAACTAAAATGTCCTGAAATAAACTCCATAGTATTCAAAAATATTCAATAAACTATCAAGGGTACAGATGAAAAAAGATCTAGATTCACAATACAAAGAGGTTTCCAGTCTATACATTTGATATCTTTTAACATTATCAACAACGCAACAAACTTTTTTATTATTATTTTAAACATGAAAAATATCTCTTTAAATTATACTCTAAGGGTCTCATAGTTGACTAGTATAGGGCCGCAAACTTAAACTGATTTAAAATTAAAACTTCTCTCTTTTCCTATAGTTGCAGTCACACAAACAAATTTGAGCTAAAATATTCAGAAATTATTATTAACACATTCCAAAATATTCGTTTGAAAACTGTAATGATATCTCGACATTTTCAAATATACTGATCTATATATCCTCATGCTTTAGTTCAGCAATGACTCGATCAATCAAGATATATTATGCTCATACCAAATATTATTAATTTTTTAATTATTTTTAGCACCATTCCCTGCTCGTACTAAACGCTTGTTGTGCATTAATTATTTAAAATATTTTAAAATGGTTGGAGGTACTATTATTAAACTTCTAGACTGATAATCGTTTGGAAGGGGAGCTTGAATCGAAAATGTGCTTCATATGGTGCTTTCTTTTTAGTAAAATGTGATTATATATTTTTAAATGGTAGGTCTATATTTATTAGTCATAAAAAATATGCGGGCAAAGTCAATGTAAATATAATAAAAAAACTGCATGGTTTAAACCCACAAGTGAGCTATACTGACCATATATCCACTACCGTTAGTAATGATGGTGCCAACATTTACTGATATAGGGTGTCATGTGGTCAGCACAATGAACCCTCCGGCCGCTAATCTCAGTTTTATAAACCACAGCTGATACTTCTTTAATCAAGTAGCTACTCATCTGTCCCCACAAGGTTAAGTTTGAGTCAGTTTTAGACCTACTACATCTCAGATAAATTTTGGAAACTCTTGTGCGTTTAACCCGAACGGGTAGTAAGACGTGGTAACTAACAGTAATTAGAAGCCCCGGGGATTGAATCTGGTATCTCTGGATCTGTAACCAGGCACTCGGGCCTCTAAACTAAAGAAGCGATCGATCTAATATATATATATATATAAACTAAATTTTAAGCTAAAATAAACCCATAGAACATTTATTATTATTCAGACATGCTTCGGTGGTCAAATAATATAAGGTGTCACTCACAAAGTTTGGGAGATAGGAAATTTAAAACCAGGTCTTGTATAGTAAGGGTAGTCTTAGCGAGATAGTTTGCCACTTTTTCATCTCTATGTAAATGCGGGTGCACTTCTTCTAAATTCAAACTTTCACCTCCCTAACATATCAGCGTAGATACTACTGTACATACTATACGTACAAACGGAAGGGGTAGTAAGACGCAATACTAAAATAAAACATATTTTTAAGAGATATGAAAAAGCAAATTTAAAAAAGAATTATTTTCAGAAATATATTTAACAAATTTTCTGCGGAAACGCTAGCTTTGAAAAGAAAAAAATATCTTGTCATGTTGTTCAACAAGAGACTTCCTGTATTAATACATAAAAAATATATAATTTTCATTGTTCGTTATTTAAACTTGAGGTTTGGGGTCTAGTAAAAGTTTCGTTTCCGTGTCTGGTTCTTTATTCTCTTTGTTTAGCTTTTTCGATACACGCCACATTTCCTTTTTTAACACTTCCAGATTCGTGACATTCATTTTAAAACTGTGCAAATGTCAAGATGATACAGTTATGACTTACTGTTAAACTTTCCTTCTGACGAAAAATTGAATAACAAAAGTTTAACGTACTTTTTTCTATCAATAAATATAATTAATTTAAAAAAGAGTATTTAGCTTCACTATTTATAATTGTTTCCATTCCCTTCTAGTTCAAATGAGTGTGCACTTTCATTAAATTTCTCTTACTTTTCATATCTCATTGATTAAGACATTAAAGGATCAATTTGCTAAAATTCATGAAGTAGATATAGTAAAATTTTCAAAAATACATCGTGTTCAGTAAACCAACCTTGATTCAGTTTTACTCATAACAGAAACACATAATCATGTTAATAACAGTAAAACTCTTTAATTAAAAAAAAACCACTTCCAGACACTCATTTTGAGCTAAACTTTCTAGGTGAAACAAAGGAAAAAAATTCATATATAATATATTTTGTTGTTAGTAAACTACCTTTTAGTACATATATTTTTGAAATGAAAGACAACTTATTAATCATGATAGAAAATAATTATATTATATTCATTTAGTACAAAGTCGCTATAATTATTTTCAAAGATACTAAAAATTTACAAAAATTAGTCTTCAATAAACTAAAATACCTAAAAAAATTATATAATATTATATTGGAAATCAACCGCTCTTAGATTTCCATTTTAAACGAAAATCATTTAAGAGTTACTTTTAAAATAGTTAATGATTAAGTTAGTCCTCATAAATCCACGATTGGACAAATTTTTACGCCAAAAACCTGCATACAGTTCTATTTATCATGTCAAACTCTCCCAATATACAATTTTAGAATCAAATTGCTATAGCCAGTTTTAAAATGATTCAAGTTTTGGAAATATCAGTCGTGTATTAACTACACATATATGATTTCCTACTCCATAAATATTTATTCATTATTTACAGATATACATTTTGAACAAAACCCTTACTTTTTTCCTCGAAATATCTAGAATTTCCAAAAATTTATCATCCGTAAACTTCCTTTCAACGAATTTTTGCAAAAAAGAAATTATATAATGCTCTTTTTCATGTCAAATTAACCCCAGATAATCATTAAAAATATTAAAATATTTAAAATGACACCAATTTTGGAAGATTTTATATTATTATATAGTAAAATATCGCTTAATATAAATACTATACTTAGTGTATTCATAAGAATTTCAATATACCTTTTCTCAATTTCTAAAATATTTGAAAAATATAAATATTGATAAGAAGAAGGGTATTTAATTATATTAAAAATAGCTTTAAAAGTTTTTAATTTTATTTTTAAAATACCATTCAACTTCACGGTTATCGTTTATAAAAACTTATTATTTTTATTAATAATATGTAACTGCTTTAAACGTTTTCAAAATGGTTGAATGAATAAAAATTGGTAGGCAAATGGTTAATATTGGATTTTCATTTTAATCTACTTTTTGGTGTATTTCATTAAAATGTTAACTCTCTAAGAGTTTAACGTCTTTGTTGATTTAGTGAATATCGTTTAAACTATTCAAATTTATATGTTTCACGAGAATGTATTAAATTTGAATAGAGTTTAATACTTTTATTTTATTTTATAAAGGTAGACCAAAATGGGGAAACGAACAAAAAAACACAGTATTTTTAGTAATTTATTCACAAAAATATAATGACTATAATTTTATGGATTTCCTTTGTTAGTCACGAGCATAGTTACACATCAAATGGTGTGCCTGATTTTATCATAACTTCAAACATAGCCACATGCAACTTATTTTTTACATAACAGGCTTTCCTTTTTTTTATTCAGGAAATATTTTACTCGTTTATTTTTACTTAACCAAATATACTTTATTTGCATGTTCGATTTATTTTATAAATCACTCCTTAACACGTTAATCTAATCTGTGTCTTTGTCTTACCGTTTCAATGCTCTACCATTAATCTATTTAAAATCCATATATTAATCAGGGTCATTAATAACTTATAGCTTAAGGCAGAATTTGTCATAAACGTGTGGAAAATTAAGCTGCATAGTAGCTATCAGAAAATCAGCTTAATTTAAATCGTTGCTGCAATTTTGTACAGTTATATAAGTTGTACATTTTATTTACCCTCATTAGCATTAATCCTTGACTGTCTACAATTAGATCCTATCTTATCAACCTCTCCATATTGTAATCAGTGTCTCAGAGTAAGCAGTGTGTACCTGATTGAGTTAAATATTTAGGTGGAAAAATCAATAGTAATTGTCTATAACTTCTCTCAGTGATTTAGTTAATATACAGGGTGATACCAGCTTAAACAGCCAGACTTTTTGAAATATTAAGGTATAGAGAAACAAACTCAAAAGCATTATTCAGAGCATAAATTTTTTTTGCTTCCATTTGAAGAAAGCAGTAAAATATTAAATAAAAACATTTTTCTCTGTATCAAAGTGGAATACCACTAAAAGGGTTATGTTTATCAAAGCACCTTTGAATTAACAGTGTTGGGAAATAAATTATCACTAGTCTTACGACTCATTTTCTCCTAGATTAATCTTAGCTTAAGTAGAATCTGGTATGGAACATCCAGCGAGATAATTAAATTAAGAAGTCGATAAATCTCGTTATATTTGGCTAAAAATAGAAATTGGTTAAAAAATTAATAGGTCGAATATTTAAATTCTTTTCTCTGGGATGGAGAATATCATTTTGGATCAACCATATAAATTAAATACTAAAGACTATACATATTTTGTTTTGTTAGTTTGAAAAGAAAGCTAATTTCAAAAGTGTGGATGCTTAATCCAGTAACAACCTTTATATTAAATATATTTGAAAAACGACTCCTGGACATGGGAAAAGAGCCTAGTACCTCTGACCTAACGTAAATTTGATCAACCACTAATCTTAATGGAGTTCACCCTGTGGACCAAATCTATCAACACCCTCGTTTTTTAAGATAAACATGTAAGATCATTGCTACTTATTTGAAACACAATCTTGTTCATTCTGAGATAACTTTTACGCCACCGCTTTGTAAATGTTTATTAATTGCCTATGGTCACTTAGTTAAATTCAGTGGCAACATGGTTTAAGGCGCTACTCTTTCAATGGGCCATAAACTGCCGAAGATGGGGAGATCGGGGTTTGGTACCAGTCGGGTGTAGTGAGGGAGTTTTTTCTTATGGTTTTAACACTCCCTCCACGCAAAATTAAGGTACACTTCCTCTAAATTCAAAAATCCTATTTCCTAACACATTATTCTAACTAGACCTATAAGCCAAACGGTTAGTAATACGGTGATTAAAGAAAAAGGTGGCGGGGTCATAATTATATCCCTGTGAAATGCAGTATACCTTTGGCTAGGAGAGCTCTCCCGGAGTATTTAAATGGATTATTAATATTAATATTTGTATTTCTTGTGTATCACACACTTATAGGGGACCGATGACTGTCAACAGCCTACTCTCGATTATGAGTCATTGTGGACCTTGATTTTGAATATCTCTAAATAGACGAAACTATCTCAAGTTTTTAAAATAGTCGTCGGTGACCTGGTGGTCTTGGGGTAAGGTATCAGACTTCTGTGCTGGGGATCCGGGGTTCAATCCTCGGTCCCAGCACAGATTTATCTGATTGCCAAACCCTCCCTTCACCTATGATAAAACGTGTATTAATCACAACTTGTGAATGTGTGGAATGCCAGGCCTCCACCGTGGTTCGGATCCCACGTTAAACTGTAGGTCCTCCATTTAATCTAAACAATCACCCTACAATTACACATTAGCGTAAGTGTGTATAACCCGAACGGGTAGTAAGACGTGGTGCTATTATTATTAATAATAATAATAATTTAAAATAATCTCAACAGAACTGGTGGAAGATGGCCCTAGTTACAAGACGACAAATGATGGCTAGTTTGTTGGGCTGTGGCATGCAAGTCCATAGGTCTAGGCTTAGATTATCATGCCCAGAAATTAGGGTTTCATGTAATTAAATAATTAAAATGTGTTCTTAATATTATATTTTAATTTCTATGATCCAAAAAAGTTAGCTTTAATATATTATTCTAAGAAGTAGAGATAAGTAAGTTTTGTCAAATAATTTGCTCCCACATAAAATTGAACGGCGATAGGTTTGACCTCAGCGGTAAATTGCCTACCAAAAACCATCCACCACAGCCGGAATTCAAACTTGGACCTTTCTTTATACGTTATTATTATTATTATTATTATTATTATGTGTTCTGTCTTACCACAGATTCAGTTATTTTGTCAAAGAGCATAGACCACCTTCCCTCCCAGTAACCAGCATTTTCTTCTTTCCTTCGAGTAATCCAATATTTGAGCCCTACTTCATTCTAAGCCCCTTACCCTTGCCCTCTATGACGTCACGCAGAAGACAATTTCTCTAAAGCATTTATCCTTACTAGTTGGATTTATACAAATGAATAGTTACATGCAAAATTATTATCTTGTCAACCACTCTTTTTAGGGCTTCTTATTTGTCACCCTCTCTTTATAAATGATCTGATCTATCTATTGCCAGTAAATCAGTATATTGTAGGACTGATTATCTATACCGTGTGACCACTATGTGTGTAAAGTTAGAAATACACTCATTTTATAGAAACCAATCTGTTTACTTTCTAAAAATTTTAAGGTGAATTTTCTGATCTCTCATAGGCTATCTATATTTAATTTACGTTAATCTTATAAATGAATATATTATATTATAACATAAAAAATTGGTAGAAATTTTTTTTTAAATAAACGCACCATTGAGTCTCAAAAACTAAAAAAACATTATGAAAATATGTTAATAGGCTTCACTAAAAACCATGTGATTGCAAGAAGCATTAAATTTGACTTAGTGAATTATCTCCTAAGCCCCAAAACCAATTTAACTTATTTAGGATTTAATAGTAAGGCCTTTAGAAGCAACTATCGACTTTAACTTTCCATGTCGTGTGTATAGTGGAATTCTCTTAAAGTTTTGTGAGATATGAATGTCTAAAACTTGAACATATACATCGCTCTTTGATAGTAGCTTATACCTCATATTTATTTCTATATATAATTTAAGGTTCAGTCAAATTTGAAATAGATTGCATGCAGTATTTTGATCATCTCGCAATATTATAATTTATTTGAAATATAATGTCATATAATTTCTCTCAATTGGACTTCCGATAAATCTCAATCTTTCATTGGTAGTCCCATTTTGACCCACATGTATGCCTCATATTAGATAGCTAGATGGTTTAAATCGATGAATCGAAATTATTTAAAATGTCAACAAATTATCTTGCAAAGTTTTATGATAACTTAGAAAACGAACAATTGGAGTTTATTGGGAGTATTTCCCATAATAATAAATTATTTCATGTGTAACAATATTAGATTTATATAAATAAAACATACATGTATTATTCTTAGGTCAACAACCCCGAAGATTGGATTGATTAGATACCTATCTATCAATCTGGTGCTTGGATTGAACTCATCCCTTCGACAGTGCTATTGCTGCCTATACCACCTGTTAGAAATAACATGTACTAAGTGAGTTCACGAAATGTGGTGATTCCCCAATGCCTTTCACACGAGATTTCCTAAGAGCGAGAATGAAAGAACCTACTAATTTTGCTGGAAAGTTATTTTCACATACCTTCCAGGGTTCTTTAAACGTGATACAATCTAGATGGAAACAACAGCTTTACTTCCACTCTAAAGAAAGTTGTTATATGGATGTTTATCGCCCGATAATAATCTGCCGAGACCATGGCTGGGTTTGAACCAAAGAACATCGGTTACTGAAGTGAGCACTTAGTCCCAAGACAACAAAAATTGGCATACATACATATATATTTTAAAATCACCTTGTATAAATGAAAGCTTGTTATAATTATATTTTGGTGGGTTTCAGTCTTTTATCCTCAAATAGCTTTGCTTGTACTCAAAGTAAATATCTTAAATAGCACACGGGATATTGTGAATAGATATATTTATGTCCTGTGAGTGGTATATATACCTAGGAATCTATTTCTAATGCATTAGAAATAACTATTTCTCTACATGCTCTATAGTCACAATCTTACTAAAATTGTATTACTCCAGATTTGAACTAAAGCCAATCGAAAGTTTTTTCCAACGTTTTAAGATTCAAGTCTTTCATAATTTCGATATTCTCAAGGACTATAAACTCAATAAGCTGATAAGTAAAATCAATTAATTAATTTATATAATTTTATTACCAAGGCCTTATTACTTACAAGACCATTTAATTTATATTATATTTAACTACCAAGTTGGTTTTGTAACTATAGAGATAATGTAGAATACCTTTCAAATAATATTTCATTAGAGCAGCAATAGGTTTGGATTTAAGTTATTCACTTGATTAATATCTCAATCAGTCATAATGAATAATTTGGTAAATTTATATTCACCATTAATAACTTGCATCTGATTCTATAATTCTCTTGGATACATTTTGAACATACTTTATTTTTGTTTTGAAATAATCACTGTGTAAATTTTAACAAATCTTACACTACTTCCATGAATTAGTTTTGAATTTATCATAAATATTAAATAATAACAGTAAGAAGAGTTTTAGAGAAAAAAGTCTAAATTAAAAAAAACTTGGAGACTTCTGCTAGGTTGCATGTGGTGTAAAATATGGGATAGGTTTGTCTAGGTAATGGTAACAGGTAACAGACAAGCCGAACACCCTTGCCCGTGAATTGGGTTTTTCATCTTCCCTCAGCTCCAGTTTCATCTATCTATGCTTCGACTAGATCAGTCTATTAGGATGAAAGGTGGAGCACAATATAATATACCAAAATATACCACAATACCTTCCAAATAAACATATTTAACGAAGCTAAAATTGATTACTTAGGATATGGTAGAATGAATAGCAATTTGCATAAGGAAAAAACACAACAAAATTCAATGTGTTTAAGACCAAAAAAAAATCGTTTATTTAATAAATTCCATTCACGGTAGGAACTACTCTCTGAAAGGTCTTTTTTCCTACCAATATCCTACTGTATAATAGCTTTCTGGTAAGAAAAAAGGCCTTTCGGAAAACAATTCCTACGGTGAACAGACTTTATGTTAACCCTCTAATATGTTAATTAGAGTTCCCTAATTATCAGGTCGATCAGAATAAAATTACAATATTTTCTTCAGCATTAATTTATTGATATCAATTTTGTATAATCATGGTTAGATATAAGTTCAGAATTTAAGTATGGATTTGCGTCATTACACTTTATAAGACAACAAAATGAGTTAGTGTTTCAATATTAATAATAAAATCAACGAAATTAGATTAAGTTATAACTATAACAATTAATAAGAATCCTGAATATATTAGAATAAATAAAGTAAATTAAAGTTTATGAAAAAGAAGTTAACTATATATATTTAGACTATCGGTCTACCGTCAAATAAGAGCAGAATTTCTAGGCTTGATAGAGGAAAAAATTACGTGAACAACAGAGTCACAAAACTTTACCCATTTCTTTGATAGTGGTAGTTATCTGATGGAATAGTTTTAAACTATTTAGGAGGCGTATTGAATATATCAAAACAAAAAATAAAAGGAAATTATTCCAATAATATCAGTAGGTGCAATTAATTTTTTTTTAAAGATAGAATAAGATTTACAAAGGACACGTCAATGCGTACCATGTTGTGGTAGACACAATCCCAAAAGACAATTCTAGATTTAATTTAACCGCTAACAACATGTTGTTGAGAATAATAATTTAACCGCTAACAACATGTTGTTGAGAATAAGCAAGGCTAACCGTTACTTTATAGTAAGCAACTTAATTTCTATGAATAACTTCACAACCCGAAGATAATTTCCATTTTTACATGGACCCACACCTCAGCCCCTCTGATATCTTTGGTCACATTCGCCCCTTTTGTTTAATTTTTCTCAGGAATCTCCACTTTTAGGTCAATTTTTACGTACCTCCTGATAATCTCGGCTAAGTCACCCGAAATTGGCAGTAAGGTTCTCTCAAAAATACTAATTTTGTTTCATATTAGCTATCCACTAAAATATGAAACAAAAATTAAAATTAATAAAAAATGTTTTAATTCATATAAAAATTGAAAAAAGATTCTAGCTATTATCCACTTCAGAAAAAGCTGTCTGCCAAAACAAAAGACCTAAGGACAGAGATATAACCGATTCACAATTTAACATAAGATATAAAATTAAATCTTAAGTTTTTGTCAAATATTTATTTTTACACATGACAAATTTAGTAATATATCGGGTTGTCTACGTTATTATATTTAATATTTTATTTTTATTTTGATCGCCACAATAGCTTAAATTATTTCACCTCTTTTCTTTAAACCAAGCATCTTTTTTATTATTAAAATACTTGATTTTTCTTTATATAAACATACTAAATTCAATGCATTTTGTATTATTATTATTATTATTGTTATTATTAGCATTGCGTCTTACTATCCATTCAGGTTGTACGCACTATTAATTTTATACAGCTACAAACATTATATACAGGTTGTTTCAGTGAAATCTTACAAAAATTAAACAGGACATAGGGGATTCTCTACCGAACATTTTGAGACAGGGAACGTGTCGTCTGCGAATACAGCTAAGGGGGCTATAGGTCTAAACATGCAGGGGAGAGCCTGAATGCTATTTCAAATCACTTGTGTATGAGACCCCAGTGAACACAGACTTGGAAATGGTTGCCAGGATTGTCGTCACCTGTGATATGACTCAACACGCACGGGATATTTGAATGTGTGTGGCAGAATCTCGTACGTCGATGTCATGCTTGCATTGGGGCTGGTTGGTGGCCGTCATTTTGAGTAAATGTTGTGAGGTACGAAATGGTAGGTTTCTTCCAGATTGTATACTGTACAGTTCTACCTGTACGTAATGTTACAACTAAATATAGATTACATGTGATGATTAGCTGTAAGTAAACCAGAATTCAATAAAAGTGTTAAACTTGCTTAGGCCTATGTCCCCTTAGATGTCTTCACAGGCCACACGTTCCCTGTCTCAAAATGTTTGGTAGAGAATCCCCTATGTCCTGTTTAATTTTTGCATGCTTTCACTTAAACAGCCTCTATATCTGCACATAAAGAAGGCAAAATCCATTGACTGACTGACTGATTGACTGACTCCCTCACTCCCTGACTCACTCAGTCCCTGAATCCCTCAATCCCTGAATCCCTCAGTCCCTGAATCCCTCAGTCCCTGAATCCCTCAGTCCCTGAATCACTCAGTCACTGAATCACTCAGTCCCTGAATCACTCAGTCCCTGAATCACTCAGTCCCTGAATCCCTCAGTCCCCGAATCCCTCAGTTACTGATACACTCACTCAGTCCCTGATACACTCACTCACTCACTCACTAATCACTTTATTTCCCATCTCGGCTTGAAAACTTGACATTTCTGCGTGAAGGTCACTTATAGACATTATGCAAGAGATTAGACAAGGTTTTGAGAAATTTGATTTCTAAAAGGTGTAAAAGGGGAGGTTTGAATAGATCTATAATTTACAGATGTAATTTGAACTAGCGGGCATAGAGCTTTAAAATCTAAAATCAAGGTATCATTCTATAAATGGATTTCACATTTTTGAGAGTTTTTAAAATTTAATGCTAGCCTGGAGCCGTGTAATCTCTTATTTAAAAAAATACTTTGTCTAACTTAAGGTTTAGGATAAATAACGTTCTCAGTTTGTTGTTATTAAACTGTGGTCTGTCTTACCGTTACATAGTTATTGGTACTCATAAAATATATTGGTACACACAGGACATTCTAATTGAAACACTTACTGTGACCAAAATACAAATCAAACCCCGTCATATACTGGGTATGTCAGTTTATTATAAAATAATTATAACAATAATTATAACAATAATTATAACAATAATTATTTTATCATTATATTTTATTCAATAACTAGTAGACGTACCCAGCCTTTCCTTTAGTGGTCGAATGATGAATTGCGAGCTTACTCAGGACAAGACTTTTATTTGAATTAAAAAAAACCCAGAAAAAATCTCATTATTTCATTTATTTTGACCCAGTTTTTAATAATAGAAAAATATATTTTCATCAATTTAAAATTCCAGATGTAAGATCCACATGTTTGTGTACAACTGGACACACAGGACTCCTAAATTTAATTAACTGTAGATAAAATAATTAACCCTTAATTTAATTAAATTAATCAAATCAAAAATCTACAAATCAATTTTAAAGATTTTAGAGAGTATATTTTAAAATTCCAGTCCTCTGCGTTTGGTAGATACTGCGTAACTCTAATGACAAAGAGACAAACAATCAAAAAACAAACAAAAGTTTCATTTTATCAATAGATAAAAATGCTCTGATCAAATTTAAAGTGCTCGTTGTTAAAATATCTACATAAAACAAATATGAATTCTAACTATTTATAAAACGTGAATTAAATTTCTGATATTTGATATTTGTAAATGTACATCTCTTTTAAGACTGTTCACTCTTTAGGATGAATATGTATTTAAAAAAAGTCATAATAAAATAGTACCTTTAGGTGAAAAATGAAATAACTTTTTTTTAATGAGTCTGTAAAGTTTATTTAAGGGGGCCGTTACCAGAGCACTGAGATGTTTTGATATTGACCAAAATTACGCGAGTTTTAAAGAAATAATTTGTTATTTCCAAATGAATTTCACGCCATATATTTAACTTGTGTCTTTATGGTAAAAATATATATATATATATTTTATAAATTTAAAAGATCATAGTGAAAGATACCATTATCTCTTTCCAAACGATTTGGAAAGCTATGCTAATACCATTGAATTTTGACCAAAATTTCGACGTATAGCGCCGAGGTAGCAAAACTGTTAAGCATACGTGTAGAGCAAGGTGCATAGAAATTAGGCGTGTGGTACTATGGCAAACCTTGTCTGTGATGTAGGACCATTATTGATGACCTTCTAAACGTATGCTCATTTCTAGATTGGCTGGTGTTCTGTTTAATATTAATCGTGGAATATTCTGCTGCCTTGCTCATAGATGTCGAGATGTTCAGTGCCACGCACCTTACAACAATGCAAACTTTTTTACACGCATGCTTGCACAGCTTTGCTCTCCCAGCACTGTTCGCCGAAACTTTGAACATGATTTAATGGTATTAGCATAGTTTGCCGAGTGTAGGTGAATAGGGATGTTGTTTTAATTTCGGTTCAAATAAAATATATGTACAGTTTGGGCTTGTGTGTGTATATAAATATATATATGCCCAAACTGCACATACATATTATATATATATATATATATAATATATATATATTCCCAAACTTCACACATATATATATATATATATATTCCCATATATATTTGCTAAACAAAATATATAAAGTTTGGGCTTGTGTGTATATGTATATATATGGAGTTTGGGCTTGTGTGTATATGTATATATATGCCCAAACAGCCATATATTTTGTTTGAACCAAAAGTATATATATATTCTTAGATTCATCCTCAAAGTAATAAAGTTTTGTTTAACAGTGTCACCACAGAATATTTTATAATAATTAAGGCTAGATTCTAGTTATATTTGAACTTAAAGTCTCCAAAAGAAATATAGCTATGAGAGTATATATTTCTTTTTGTAGGTGATACCATTAATTTTACTCGTCCATAGGGATATAAATAAAGGATTAAGTAGATTAAAGGTAATAAGTAAAGTTTATTAATAAAAGCTATGTATTTTTTATTCAAATCAAGGTCACTGTAATTTTTCGTCAAATTAACATATATTTTCCACTCAGCTCTTGAGTAAAAGCTATGAAGGGAGGTAGAGCAGAGAAGTGAACGTGAAATAATCGATATTCAGTTTAGCGTGTTCGTAAAGTGTCGTGACTGAATTTTCGCTTCAGCCATTGAGGGCTATATTGGCTTCTTAGAAAAACGTTCACCATATTATTAATAGGAAATCTAGAATGCGGGAATCCCCCTACGATGAAACACATGAAATATTTCACTTGCATGATTATTCTATTATAGTAGAGTATCTATAGCTCTAAAAGCCATATAATATTAAAAGTAATATCAAATTATGATAATATATATTAATAATTTAAAAGTACGTTGGTAAATGTATTCAGCCTACTTTTGATTTTCATATTCAGTTCTTTACAGAGTAAAGTTGGCACGGCTGTTTTCAACATTTGGTTGGTAAAATAACGGAAGGGAAACGCTGCTTTAGTTTTTTAAGGTTCATCTCAAAACAAAAAAATAATTTCTAAATAATTGTTTCTTTTCCTATGATATGAATTATAATTTTTAATTTATTTGGTGAAAAAGAGCAAGGTTGTATTATAAACTCAGCTCTAAGAAGACAATCAATAGTTTATAATTACAGGTAGACATTTAAATGATCCAAGATTAGATAAATTATAAGTTAAAGTTAACCACAGTAAAAAGGAACCAAATTTTTACAAAGTGTTTTGGTTTTATTTTATATAAGTATTTTAACCAATAACAAGGTTATTTCCCATGAAGATATTGAAATAAAGTAATTCAAGACCCACTTCTGTGGCCAATTGATCATAGGCATCACTCGTTTTAGATTGGTTATGATGGTGACAGAAAGAACGGGGTTAGAATCCCAACTAGCTTTACTAAGGGTGGTTTTACCTAAAATCGTTTTACATTTTCTTTCCAAGCGAGTGAGATTTGGTTAACTTTAAAATGTTTCCTGTCTCATCCATACCCCATTAGAGTAATTATCATAAGCATATAACCTGAACAAGTAGAAATACATGGTGCTAAAAGATGTAATTTAATAGAAAACATTTTTCCACATGTTACTCATGGCGTTTATTATAAATAGCTGCATTAAATCGATATATTTGTTTATTCCTAGTCCAAACAAATATATGTTTATAAAAGATGAATTTATTAAATAGATAATTCATTTTACTATCATTCTTATTCATAAATTGGTTACCTGGTGGTCTAGGGATAAGGTGTCGGACTTCTGTGCTGGGGTTCAATCCTAGGTCCCGGCACAGATTTATCTGATTGCAAACCCTTCCTTCACCTCTGAAAAAACGTGTATTAATCAAAACTTGGGAATGTATGGAATTCCAGGCCTCAACCATGGTTCGGATTCCACGTTAAACTAAAGGTCCTCCATTTCATCTCACAATTACCCTACCATTACACATTAACGTAAGTGCGTACAACCCGAACGGATAGTAAGATGCGGTGCTACTACTACTACTACTACTAGTACTACTACTAGTACTAATAATAATAATAATAATGTTCATACATTTAATCAATGTTCTTATTCCAATGCAATCTAACAAAAAAACTAAAAGTCTAAAACATAGCATCTTAATTTACCAATAGGCAAATATGTATATAATTATCTAACAATAGGAGTCAATCTAAAACTCCTTAGATAATAAGATAGATGTTACATTGGCGCAATTTATGTAGGTATCAAAAAACAGGGCCTGAAGACTACCGTTTATTTCCAGCCCTTTTACTGATACTATATAATTTCCTCTCTCATTTTCTTTGAAAGTATTCCTTAGGTATTTCCTACTTACACTGAAAAATTAAACTATTCTCTATAATTCACTAAATGGGTCGTTTCAGTTTCTAAAACACCGTAAATACTAGCTGGTTTAAAAAATGTATATTAATACAATATAAATTTTGCACATATATCAGCTTGGATTAGTCTAACCCAGGTTTAGGGTACGTTTTGACAATAAATGCTGCATGTCACTTTATGGATTCCATGTCAGGCCGAACAATTCATGTACAGTAAATTTCCCCGATATTATAAGGTCGTACTTTACCTAAATTTAAATGTTAATATCTTTTAAGTAACCAATAAATCATCTATTATTTTTATCCATTTGTCCGTTTTATTTAAAATGAACAAATTTCACATTTGAGCATAAAAAATATATATTCATAGAGGCTTATGTTTTTAGAAAAACTATACATGAAAAATTATAAAACATATTTTAAAATAGGTTTTTTCACTTAAATCGATTTGGGTTTTCATATAAATCGGTTAATTTTTTTAATCTGACCGTAATAATTATTTTGCAAACACAGATGGAAATATAAATCAGTATGTAAAAAGGTTTATAAAATCTAATATAAAATCAATCATACATATTATGCACCAAATGTATTTAAAAAAAAATTCATTTTATTTAATTTTAGGTATACAACTTAAATTTGAAATTACATAATTTTATAATTTATAAAGAGACTTAATTAACAGAATATGATAAAATGCGGTGCAAAACACTTTTAAAAAAGGCTACATTTAAGTTATATCCTATGAAATTTAAATTAAGAGGTCCAATTAAAATAAATTATCTAGATTCGATACAACTATAAAATTATTTGATATTTGTAATCGATATTTTCTTGTAGATTACAGTGGGCCGTTCATGCCATGTGAATGGGAGAATCTAGAAACATTTTCTGGGCACTGACCTGCAAACCTAATGGGTTGAGACAAATTTGTAGCACCTATAAACAGATGGGAGAATAGAAATTAGAATGTACCAGAATTAGTTTGGTTTGTAGTGAGGTGGACTGCATGTAATTAGCTTAAAAAGTGATTTGGTGTAAAGAGGTTGACTGGATAGAGCTAGCTCAAGATACGGATAGGTTGTAATGAGGTGGACTGGATAGAACTAGCTCAAGATAGAGAAAGGGTATACTAAAAGGGTCTTGATTGAACTAGCTCAATATAGATATAAAGTGTAACGAGGTGGACTGGATAGAGCTAGCTTAAGATAGATATAGGGTGTAATGAGGTTGGCTGGATAAAACTAGCTCAGAATTGAAATAGGTGGACAGTATAGAATGACTCAATATAAAAATATGGTGTATTAAGAGGAACTAGATAGAACTAGCTCAAGAGAGAAATAGGCTGTAATTAGGTGGACTGAATCCAGTCCAAGATATAGGTGACGTTCTTTTATAAGCCATCAATGAACTTTTGAGTTCCTAAGGCTATAGATAATTAATAAAATTAGGCATGATTTAACGTTGGATATAAAATTACATTTTTTACTAGTAGTCATATTTTATAGTAGATTATGAACTACAGTTTATTTGAATGATGTTTTTCTACTGCGCATGAATACCATTTTTCTAAAGGCATGGATATAGGTAAATGTGAAAATGGAGGTAATTTGTTAAAACACAGTGTTTAGCTTGCTTATTTTCAGTGCAAATGCGTAGTAGAAGAAATATACTAGTGACCTGTTTCTGGTATCTCATGGTCTAATGCTATACTCTCACAATATACTAAAAAGCCGATGACGGTGAGACTGGGATTTTTAGACCGGGTCATGTTTACTGAGGGTTGATGCGTATAGAGAGTAAAATGTGGTACTAATATATACATGATTTAGGACAGGGGTCTTAAATACAATTTTATAATCATAAGTTTCCTAGTTTTTATCTAGAATTCAGGTAACGCAACAAAACATATATATATATATAAATGGCTTTTAAATCTCTAATAAATAGAAAGTGTTTCAATTGCAATAATAATAAACCTCAAGATTGCTATGGACCTTGAAATTGTATGTTTCTTGTAGTAGAAGTATATTGGTCTTACAACTATGTCGGTCATCCTATCCCTAATTTCTATACCTGTAGTTACATACTAGAGGTTAAATGGATTTCGTTCATACATTTTATTTAGATTTTTATGATATCTTTAACATGATGATTCTGATTTTAATCCTAAAATTACCAATAATCTAAAGAAAAAAAGTTTAGGAAAATTAATTAAAGAAAATGTCTCTCAAATTTTCTCAAACTTCTTATACGGATTGTTCCATTAGATAATAAAATCATATTTTTTAGCAAAAAAAAACAAACAGGATAAGATAGTATAGGAATGTTAATCGAATATTAAAGAATGCGTTTTCATATAAAATGATTTATACTATAAGGAGGTACACGAATTTTCTCGGGAGAAATAGTTGATCGTAAGGGCGGTTATATAGAATAAAAAAGGGTAAAAGTAAAAATTGGAAACATTTTAAATAAACATGATTAAAAATATTAATATGTTTAAAAGTATTATAAAGCTAAAAACGATTAAAAGGGCCGTTCCAAAAATTCTACTATCTTAGGCTAAAAAGGGGAGATAAATAGAAAAAGGTAAAAATTAAATAATTCTTTGTTTTATTAGACATTAGTACCTTTTTTATTAACCCTTTAAACGTGTTTGAATTTATATGTCACTAATTCCCCTTTAACGCTTTTTGAAATTTTGGCAATTTTTTTACTTTTTATTCTTCCTATCCCTTTAAACCCTGTTTGTCCTTTTTATCTGTTTGGCCTTTTAAACATTTTTTTGTTAATTTCACCCCTATGTCAATCTGTATTTTTCTCTTTTTTCCTCACTCTTGGATTTTGTATATTTTTTTGCCATTTTTATTTTGTATCTTTTTCTCTTATTGCCGTCTCGAATGGTTTTACCCTCGTAAACTACTTTAAACTTTTTACCCACTATAAATTTTTTACTATGACCTTTTATCCTTTATTTATTTTTTGTATATTTACTTTTAATATTATTTTTAATACATTTTACATGAAGAACCCCTCAATATCCCGGATAAATATTTAAAGGCAAAAAGGTTGAAATGTTAAAAATATTAAAAAGATTAAAATTTTAGTTCAATATATTTCTGTATGAAAAGAGTAGGCTATAAATGGAAAAGGAATAAATTATAATAAGTGAAAAACTAAAAAAATCATGAAGAATGGCAAAAATCAAATATAATGAAATTAAAATATAACCATATTAAAAGGCGTAAGAACCACACGACGAGTTAGAATTATATAATAATTGTTTCGATCTCGAGCTTTTCCGTTTTTCGGCCTTAAATTTTGAAATTTAAAATGTTCAGACATTAATTGTTTCTCAGAGAGTGTCTATTGACTTACATGTCAAAATTGTATTTTATATCACACCAAAAAGTTTTTTCAGATTAGTTTCGGGAATCTTAAGGGAAGTCGCGCTTCCCCATCCACCGATTCTTCATTTTTAAATTTAAGAATCAGAAATAATTTGTTCTTTGTAGCGGTTCCTTTAACCAATTGACAAATCTCAATCCCCTACCACATTGAAAAGTAATTGATTATTTTAGTTTTGGGAATTTTGAAAACCCCCATTTTAACAGCCTTTTTTCTAAAAAGTAAATACTTAAAATTTATTTTGTTAATACAGTGAACCCTCTACGTTCATGGAAAATTTAATTTTTTACCTGATTTAATGTTTATTTTTTTACTTAAATCTCCTATAGCCTTCCGTTATAAACACCATTCGAAATATTGAGTCTTGTATGATAATTTGGAGTGCTCTTTATAGCTTCTAGCCGAATTTTAGTTTTATACCACAAGGAAAATTAGTCGTTTCTATTAATTTTGGAAATAAATACTCCCGCTCCCCCTTTCCATCTAAACAAATTCTGCCTAGAAAATTCGATTTTCAAGACCAATTTAGCTTATTTATAATCCTTGATTTACCTGCATTCCTAATTTAAATCTACCAAAAAGGGTTTTTCTACCCATTCGTCTTAATACACGTTCGGATTTTACACTTGTGTACTAATTTTAGCCCCTCCATTTTCTGAAGATCCAATATGTAACCTCTCAAATTGAGATTTTTCTGGTTATTTGTGGCAATCTCACTACCTTTCTGCCAATCAAAATTTAAAGCCTCCAGGCTCAGAGTTTGGGGAGATAAGTTTATGGGTGAGCAAGTAAATCGTACATTTTTCTGCCCCTTCCTTCCTTCTTAGGGGATGAAATTTGAAAGACGCTTAAAAATGTCGATCCAAATTCGAGTAAGGAACCTTCATTTTAAATTTCTGTGTTCTGTGTCCACAGGTTCAAAAGATTCATAGTTAAGTTTTGATCAATTTCAAACCCACCTTTTTATTTCACCCGATCGAGATCAAATTTGGTAAAACACCGTCTTATCACTTACTTTGTGCTTAAAGGATCTTTCAAGCAAAATTTCAAGTTTTCGGGCAAAGGGCTTGGGAAAATACTGTGAACTAATGAGTGAATGGGTTTTGTATTTTATTTCATAGATGAGAAAGTATGTACAATGATGTTGTACCATTTATTTAAAACATATTTATTTAATCAATTACTATGATGTGATTGATACAATACTATGGTAATTGAGGATGATGATATGGTGTCCAGGGCATTGTAGCTTGCATACAAATTATTCCGTGTCATACATAATTATTTAACTGTCAACATTTAAATTTTTGCTTTGTATCAAAATGAATAGTCATTTCCATTTTGGACCAATTCGCATCACGTGAATAATGGTTGTGGTGAAAACCATGCATTATAAAGTAATCTATGAATATTATTATGATGAACTACAAACCATTATATAACTGAATATCTTTCCAAAGAATAAATTGAATAGACCTATACATGTTATACTAACACATTTGTGGCCATAGCTTGTTAAATTTCTGAACATCTACAGTTCCAAATTAAGTTTAAAATATACTTCAATTGCTTTAAGAAGTAATACCTTACCCCAAATAGTTTGACTCGTGTGACCTAAACCACAAGATTTTTACCGATGAGGTATTGCCATCCTAAGAAAGCTGCAACTAATCTTTTCTATATTTTACAATCGATTTATACTTTCTTTTTTTAGCCTGACGTTACACCGCTTTAAGATCGTTGATAAAAATTAGTTACAAAAAAATCCGTACAGTTCTTACTGAAATCTCAAAATGTTAAGAGCATAAAACCAAAGGTGATTCTTGTATCATAAGCTTTGATAAAATATGTTGAATAGCTTAAAAATGTCATTAACGACAGTCATTTTGGAAAATATTTTGAAAAATATCGATAAAGTAAATAAGTAACTACAGGAACTTGTAACTAGGATGTACGAAATTGCGAAATTTGGTGACGTTAAGATTTATTGAATTGAAAATCTATAGTACTGTTGGTTTTAAAATTACATATAAAAATAAATATAAAAATTAATTTTGTCGGTAGTTGTAAAAGTATATTTGGTTGATGTTTGAGACAAAGAAGATTTTGAAGATTATGAATCAAATATAAAAAATCCATGATGACCTCAAATTCAAATACAACCAATGCAAAGCCTGAAAAGAAAAAAGGAATATTTAATGAAACACAAGGATAATTATTAGTAGCAAAATTAGGCTGTGAACATAGGGGATACGATAAAAGATTAGAGTTTTTTCAGTTTTTAAGGCAAAACATTTTTTTTTCCTAATTGATAATTTAATATCCTTTACATGGTGATATAAAGGCTCCTGAATATTGGTTATTGACATAAAAGCATTATATGAGGAACTTTTTAAATGAAGAGAAAATGTTGTCATTGAATTCCAGGACATCCTTAATAGATTATTACCAACTGTTGATATCATCACGTAAATAATAATATTAGACCATGTTTATGCTGAATAAATATTTGATTTCTTTATTTAAAAAAAGTGATAAATAACTGCAAAAACACATATATATTATCACTACTCAATCACTCCCAAATTAAATGTTAGATATGGATCTATAATTAATTTTTTATCATATTTTATATTTACCAATCACATAAATGACAAAAAGGCAACCAGTGCGTGATATATTCTATTTTATTTTGTTTTACGGGTGCGGTGACATATGCAAGCAAACCTCAAAACTCTAGTATAATATGAAGTTCAAAACAACAATCTAGTGATTTAGTAAATATCTATTCTTTAGAATTGGAAGAAAACTTTATTTACGAGTTTGTGAAGTTTTCTTAACTGTACAAGGACAAAATGTTTACATCAGAAATGCTGTAACACCAAGTGATACATAAACTTGCTACCAGTTTTCTAAATTTACTTTATGCTTTGGGAATTTGTCCATCAATAATTGTCTCTAATGCAAGATAAATATAATTTTTGAAAACTCTTTGGTGTGTGTCTTAAGGAACTGTTCAACAAATGATGATTTTGATCTCAATTACGTATTTTTTTTTCTTTGTTTTAATATATATTTATTAATCTAGTCCATTCATTTTATCATACATGTGTGCTTTTAGTTCTATTAATTTCCAAACAGAAAAAGAAATTTCATTTTGAAAGCTTGCAAATCAAGATCTGTATGAGCCCAATATGAACCAAGTTACTCTTTGGCTGTTATGTGCATTGGGAACTATATTACTCGTAATATGGACTTTGCTGCAATGAGTGGTTGAAAAAAAGAAACTTTTTAAGGAATTGGTATAAGTAGTCTAGACATAGTGAATATATTTTATCAAATATAAGTTGAAAGGTTTAGTTGCTGTATTTTTTTTATAAACAACTTTTTTTTTATTCTTCGGTTTCAATGAATATGATACTTTTTTTTTTACTTTACTTTTTACTTTCTCTCTATCTTACAGGTAGAGAAAGTATGGTGATCGTCAAAAAAATCGAACTCGAGATTTTGATGAATTTTGACGTTTCATGACTTCCTGAATCCGAAAAAGTGGTTTTTGAATTTCCGTCTGTCTGTCTGTCTGTCTGTCTGTACCTCCAACTAGAGCCTAAACTATTTTACCGATTGAGCTGAAACTTGATATCTAGGGTTTTCATAGGGTTGCCCCGAGGGGTTTTTGGAATTGGATATCTACCCCTAAAATTAAGGGTAGTTTACTGAAGGGAAAAAAGAGAAAAAGTCGATTTTCTCAAAATCGGCTCTAACGATTTTGATTAAATTTCATTTATGAACATTAATAAATATTCCAAACAAAATGGCTACTCTCAATATTTCGGCAAAATGGCTTTAAGGGCTCCGGTCTGATGCGTAAATTAACATTTTTTATAATAGCTCCGAAACTATTTGAGATATGAAATTACTTAGCATTACAAATATGTATATATATTTATAATACAAATATTTTATTCGAAACATATTTTTATAAAATCAATAATTTTCAATCTATACGCAATTATATATATATTTTTAGCTTTTTGGACATTAAAGCTTAAGTATTGCGATCGTAAAAAAAACTAACCTGAAATGTTGATGGATTTCGACGTCTCATGACCCCCCGAACCCTAAAAAATAGTCTTTGCAATGCCGTCTGTCTGTGTGTCTATTAAAACTTAAAATTAAGGGTAGTTTACTGAAGGGCAAAAAGAGAAAAAGTCGATTTTCTCAAAATCGGCTCTAACGATTTTGATTAAATTTCATTTATGAACATTAATAAATATTCCAAACAAAATGGCTACTCTCAATATTTCGGCAAAATGGCTTTAAGGGCTCCGGTCTGATGCGTAAATTAACATTTTTTATAATAGCTCCGAAACTATTTGAGATATGAAATTACTTAGCATTACAAATATGTATATATATTTATAATACAAATATTTTATTCGAAACATATTTTTATAAAATCAATAATTTTCAATCTATACGCAATTATATATATATTTTTAGCTTTTTGGACATTAAAGCTTAAGTATTGCGATCGTAAAAAAAACTAACCTGAAATGTTGATGGATTTCGACGTCTCATGACCCCCCGAACCCTAAAAAATAGTCTTTGCAATGCCGTCTGTCTGTGTGTCTATTAAAACTTAAAATTAAGGGTAGTTTACTGAAGGGCAAAAAGAGAAAAAGTCGATTTTCTCAAAATCGGCTCTAACGATTTTGATTAAATTTCATTTATGAACATTAATAAATATTCCAAACAAAATGGCTACTCTCAATATTTCGGCAAAATGGCTTTAAGGGCTCCGGTCTGATGCGTAAATTAACATTTTTTATAATAGCTCCGAAACTATTTGAGATATGAAATTACTTAGCATTACAAATATGTATATATATTTATAATACAAATATTTTATTCGAAACATATTTTTATAAAATCAATAATTTTCAATCTATACGCAATTATATATATATTTTTAGCTTTTTGGACATTAAAGCTTAAGTATTGCGATCGTAAAAAAAACTAACCTGAAATGTTGATGGATGTCGACGTCTCATGACCCCCCGAACCCTAAAAAATAGTCTTTGCAATGCCGTCTGTCTGTGTGTCTATTAAAACTTAAAATTAAGGGTAGTTTACTGAAGGGCAAAAAGAGAAAAAGTCGATTTTCTCAAAATCGGCTCTAACGATTTTGATTAAATTTCATTTATGAACATTAATAAATATTCCAAACAAAATGGCTACTCTCAATATTTCGGCAAAATGGCTTTAAGGGCTCCGGTCTGATGCGTAAATTAACATTTTTTATAATAGCTCCGAAACTATTTGAGATATGAAATTACTTAGCATTACAAATATGTATATATATTTATAATACAGATATTTTATCCGAAACATATTTTTATAAAATCAATAACTTTCAATCTATACGCAATTATATGAATTTTTTTAACTTTTTGGACATTAAAGTTTAAGTATTGCGACCGTAAAAAAAAACTAACCTGAAATGTTGATGGATGTCGACGTCTCATGACCCCCCGAACCCTAAAAAATAGTCTTTGCAATGCCGTCTGTCTGTGTGTCTATAAAAACTTAAAATTAAGGGTAGTTTACTGAAGGGCGAAAAGAGAAAAATTTGGTTTTCTCAAAATCTGCTCAAACGATTTTGATTAAAATTCGTATCTAGGCGTTGATTAAGATTATAAATAAACTGGCTATTTTCATTTTCCTATGAAAATGATTTTTAGGGTACTTTACAGAAGCGTTAATTTCCGTATCTCCACAACTATTGGAGAAACTAAACAACTTATCATTGCAAAATTGTAGGACTATTAGAAATAAAAAACTTTTATTTGACATATATTTTTATAAAAGCAGCAGTTTCTGAGATATTTGCAAATATATTAATACAATTTTGTGAGCTTTAGTTGTAAACATATACTACTTAAGTCTTAACGCAATAATTCTCCAATGCCATAGAGTAATTAAATATAAGTATCTAAAAAAGTATGTTATTTTTCCTTAAATCTCTTAGGAGAAATGTTTGCATAGCAATGATCTATCTCCATTTTAGACTCAATAGTCAATATTAACATTTTTTATTGGTCAAAATGTATAAATGAATAATTAAATATCAATGCGATGACTTGAAGATCTGCAACACCTTATAAAATGTTAAAATTTTAACCAGAAATCGAAATTTTAATACGAAGTGTTGACCCTTGTGGAAGACATTAAACTGTTTGAAATGCTCTGAGGTGGACAAAGATGCGCCTCTTTTCTCATTTATTATATATCATTGTATATTATTTTATGCGTGTTCTTATGTGGAGTAGTGATGATACAATGTACATTATTCCGTTCAGAAATCTTACGAGTTTATAGAAAGAGAGAGAAAGTCTGTGCGGTGTGCCGTACCATTTATTTTATAATTACAACCTCTAATTTATTAAGGGCATTTTATTATTCACAAAAAAACTTTTTATGCGACATAAATTTTTCAAAATATTTTATTTAAATTTTTTATATTAATTTATATTCAAGAACAATCTTAGATTATGTTATTCTTTATTACGTTAAATTCAATAATATTTATTAAACTTCTTTAATAAATGTTCAAATGTAATAAACAGTTCTTGAATAAAAATTATCAATAAATCTAAATTAAAATAGCTTGAAGAATTGATGGAAAATAAAAAAAAACTCATAAACTAGTTTTTTGTTTATAATAAAATTCCGTTACAAAAATTATTGGTTTTCATTAAAACTAATTGATCTCAACATAGCTTTGAAGACGTCCCACAAATAAAAAATTATTAGTTCTGTTCTTATTCATCCTAAAAAAAAACTTTTGTTCGAAGCAATTCTTTCTAAAATTTTTCGTTTTCGGGATATTCTGGTGTCGCAGCCTAAATACCTCACCTAGATGTACATATATCTAACTACTGTAGCAAACATTAGGAATTTATAATTGAGGAAAAATAGGTCTGTATCAGCAATTGCGTGGAGAGAGTGTGAGAAACTATTAAGGTCAAAACACCCTCGGAAAACCAATACGATATTAGTTTCCCAATCCTCTCATCACCAGCAAATCAGTATATTGCAAAAGCGACACCTTATACCATGCGACCACAGACACCTTCCTTGTATCCAGAAGGCTACCATCTACATTTATAATAATCTCTGGTATAAACCCACTTTGTTCGTTTATGAATAATTTAATGTTCGTATATTGGCTTAGTTAAGATTTTTTGATAGTATAATTTCAAGCGCGTGTAAGATGTTTAATATTAAAAGAATGAATGAATATTTTGCTAGTTTCTAAAGTGTATGGTATAAATATTTACAAAAACAGTAGATCACCGATAATTTGGACGTTCAAAATCCGGAGCGTTGATAATCCGGTTCAACAAGAAAAAATATTATTTATAAATTTAACCACAGTGGTATCAATATATGTAAATTAATACCATGTCTTTCTATCCGTTTGGGTTATACACTTATTTACAAGTTACACTAATGGTTTTAGGGATTGAGAAAGTTATATTTAGAGTATATGTACCCGCATTTGCCTGAAGGGAGCGTGGTAAAAATTGTGAAAACCACCCTCAATACACCAGACCGAGATTCGAACCTTGATCTCCCAATCAGCGGCAGTCTAGTCTACTGCGAGAGTAGCGCGTTAGACCACGTGGCCACCTAAGCGGGTAGGTGTCAATAATCGAGATTCTATCAGAGCGGGAAACGAAGACTAGCATATACGTGTCACATACGTGTCATTGTAGACGCTTTTCGTTGTTAGATTTTTGCCTTATTATATTCATTCAGGATGTGTGATATTTAGCAAAACAAAAAAGAAAAATTGTAAGTTCATTTTTTAGATAAAGTGAAAATGTTTCTACATTAACACAGAGTTCTCGTAAGTATCCCATCTATACATATTTTTGGTAAAGGTACTGTATTTTTGAAAATCTGGACAAACTTATAATTTCGGACTGGGTCGATCTCCAATTAGTTCGATTTATCGAAGCTCTACTGTATACACTGAAGTTGGTACATTCATATCTATACAAGTTGGCTCTAAGTTTGAAAAACAGCACATACTTGATTCTATTCAATCATGTGCGCGTTACAAGAAACGAACACGACCCCAACTGAAAGCCATCGAACAAAAGTGTAATTTCCTTCTAACGAGTGTGTACCACTTATATTGCAGTATCGTTGATGTAAATGACCTTTATAGGGGCCATATCGTAGCATCGTATCGATACTGTATCGTGACAGTACCGCTGATTTAAATACGGCCTAAGTGCTCCGCTACAAGGTAGATTATTGATATGAGTTGAACACGTTTAGAAATCCCACATCATTTAAGAAATTGTTTGATATTTTAAAATATACTTTTCAACAAAATGTAGGTGAAAATTATCAGCAGGTTTCTGATCAGTTAAAAAGTTAAAAATTATAGTTAACAGTTAAATAAAACCTAAACGATGTTTATGGGAAAATTTGTACTTATGAGATTAAAGCAAAAGCTCATAAATCCAGATCTAGCCTTCTATAAAATAATATAATGTTTTTATAGATTCCCAAGATAATATTATAATATTATAATGTGGGATTGTTTTATGGGGTCTTATTTGAGCTATTACACATTAAAAAAAATTAAAACTTTAAATTTAAACTTTTTAGCTAGTCAGACCTTTCACCTACATTTTAGTAAAAACAACTAAAACAAATTTTCAAACCACTTGATTAAATAAACGTCTGCATCGTTCTTCAGTGTTCTCCAATGTAGAACGCTTAACGAATATATCCTCTGAAAGACAGTGGTCGCACAATTTTTAGCAAACAATTTGCATCCCTAATTGCCACTATTTGTATGGATTTCGTGTCCGTTAGCAATTTCCCCCCTTCCCTCTACCATCAAGCACCCTCACGCACCCTTACGCGTCCCTAAAAAGTATTTATGTCTTTGGGTGAATAATATATAATAAATAGGCTATAAAAGTGACACTTCCCATAACCCAGCTACCCACGTGGGTGGCCACGTGGTCTAACGTGCTACTCTCACAGTAGATTAGACTGACGATGATGGGGAAATCGAAGCTCGAATCTTTGTCTGGTGTTCTGAGGGTGGTTTTCCTTAATGGTATTACGCTCTCCCTCTACGTAAATGCGGGTACACTTCATCTAAATATAACCTTCTTAGTCTATAAAACCTTTAGAGTAAATAGTACATAGGCGTATAACCCAAACAGGTAATACGCGATGGTTAAAATAAAGAACTAGGCCCGTCTACTGCTTTTTAGACCGCAGGCCGCCACTGTGAAGTCGAAATCTACTGGAATACCGGAATAATTTTATCTCTATATGCAAGAGGCAGTAAGACTCCACTTACATTCATGTGTTGTAGTTATCATTGGCCTATGTTAGTGTGACTGTAGACAAAGTTCACTCCTTGGGTCATGGGTGAGTGTGCGTCATAGGTTGATCATGCTTGGACCTAGTGTTTTGTTCGTCGTTGTACAGCGATAGCTTCCAACACAGGCACTGATTAATTTTCATCTGTTCCGAGAGATTCACTAACATCATTTCGTAATCTCTTGTCGATTTGAACTATCGGCAGACAAAAAACTAAATAAAAAAATAATCGTATACAGTTTTTCACAATTAAGAGAAAAAGTTTTTTTTTAATGTGTGTGTTTTATAAAACTTATAAGACGATTGCGTAGCTTTGCTAATACTTCGTGATTTTTACTTTAATATTCTTAATTCATTACAATTACAACATAAGCTTTGCGTCAGTGAGTGACCATCTGTTGCGAATAAAAACTGAAATGGGGTTCAACATGTACGTTGTCCTCTATTTTACGATTGCGGAGGTAATTTTTACTGGAGGTTTACCGTTATCGGATAAAAATGCGGAGGAGCAGTTTGTGTTAGAACATCTTTACGACGACGACGCTTTTGGGGATTACATAGGGGATGAAAGAGGACCTATCCTAAATAACAATTGCTACGACTGCATCGATTACGACGATCTCATAACGGACGGTGACCTTGAAGATATCAGGGATGATGACAACGCCCTGGACAACGAACTTCCGGTTTTAATATCCCCACCCTCAAAAGACCAGAACACTTTCGGCGCGGACGGGGGTAGTGACGATGTGGACGTGCATTCTTTGAAGTCATACCCGGAAAGTTTTTTCGATCTCGGCGACGGCTGTTGTAACGGTATTGGCGAGAACGAGAATCTACTGGACGATAGTCTGCAAGATGGAATGCTAATCTTCGGGTTCGGGCCGATGTCTGAGGATGACAAAAAAGGTTTGGATCATGCGACGGGGATTAAGACTGATGAGGAGCCTTTAGTGCTACCCGGAAGGGTATTCATGGAGGATCAAAATACCTCCGTAGAGGACGTGTCAGAATTTATTGACTGGATGAGTCCAACTTTGGACGAGAATTCGGATGATTATGTATTTTACGATCTTGGTAAGTTTTTGATAAACAATTATTTATATCTAACGTTTAAAATAATTAAGCCACAATATAGAATAATCAATTCTTTAAATAAAGGTATATTTTTTTGCTGAGAAAAATAAATTGTACGATATAATCGACCGTACATTCGCAAATACTTTGTAATATAGTTTGAAAATATAAATTCAAAAATTGCTCATAAGTAAACTACCCTTAGATTAATTTTCACCAAAAAAACATGTTAAAAACTCCCTGGTATCCTATTTGAATAATATTGTTAGGTACATTTCCGAAATATTTTGAAAACCTTCTCTTAATTTTATAGCTAGAGTTTAAATAAAGATTTTACCTTGAGGTATGACCATCAACACCTATATATGATAAACATACTTTTTTCCAACTGGTGCGAATCCAAGATTTTAAATTTGGAATTAAATTCGAATATTTGCTTACTAACTTGAATCCGACACGAGTATTTTAAAATTAAGATGGTTTAAATCCAATCCAAATCGAATATTTATTAATGGAAATGTTTCGAATATAATATTTCATAGTGAGATAAAAGGCTAGATTAGGTATATAATTTTATCTGAGGCCAATAAAAAAAATAAGATCCATAAATTGTGTCTAAATAATAACTAGATTTTAAATATGGAGAGCGTTTCATAAGTTTATATGACTAAGTCCAATAACGGAAAATACGCTAGGTCCAATAATGTAAACTACGCTAACTTATTAAATAAGTTAAATTATTCAAGTGTTTGACTTTTAAGTTCGAATTTTGAATTAAATTTAATTGAATCTGAGTCTAGGATCAATTTGGATTTTCAATTTTAAGTCCAATACTTATTTTAAAAATATTAACATTTGGAATTTCA
>CABFWB010001634.1:119979-137018 GCA_902151455.1 Timema bartmani
AAATGTTTGCATAGCAATGATCTATCTCCATTTTAGACTCAATAGTCAATATTTACATTTTTTATTGGTCAAAATGTATAAATGAATAATTAAATATCAATGCGATGACTTGAAGATCTGCAACACCTTATAAAATGTTAAAACTTTAACCAGAAATCGAAATTTTAATACGAAGTGTTGACCCTTGTGGAAGACATTAAACTGTTTGAAATGTTCTTAGGTGGACAAAGATGCGCCTCTTTTCTCATTGATTCTATATCATTGTATATTATTTTATGCGTGTTCTTATGTGGAGTGGTGATGATACAATGTACATTATTCAGTTCAGAAATCTTACGAGTTTATAGAAAGAGAGAGAAAGTCTGTGCGGTGCGCCGCGCCGTACCATTTATTTCGTAGGTCTTAAGCCAGGGGTTCACAAACTGCGCATTGCAACGCTCTGGTTTCTACATAAATATATTACTTTCTATTTTATCTCCATCTGTTTTTATATTTTATTATTCATTTTCTCTACTTCTGTTTCTTTTAAATTTATTTGTAATACTCTATTTCTACTTTTTTCCTCTTTTTCTTGTTATATCGTTCTTTTCTTTATTCATATTTATTCTACTTTTTTAAGTGTCCCTTTCTTTTTCTTCTCTATCTAACTTTGTACTTTATTTGATTTTCCCTTATTATTATTTTTATTATTATAATTATTTTCCTCCAGACTATTTTACTGTTTTTTATATCTTACATTTCATCAAGTTCTCTATTTTTTCCTATTTTCTCTTTTAAAAATTTCTGACTCTCTTTTGTTTGTTTTTAATCTTACTCTCCCTTTGTAATCTTATCATTTATATGTCTCTAGTTTTCTTTATTTATTCAAGCTCTCATATAACTTAAACCACAATTATTTACTAAAACAAACTCTCATCTTACTCGAATAGTATATATGAACAATTTCTCAAACATAGATTCTCAGTGTGTCTTTATCCTGTATATGTTGTGAATCACTTGGAGTTCAGTTCACAGGGTCGGGAGAGCCTTAGAGAATCTCTAAAACGCTTGCTTTGCTTGATTTTCTCCTTTCGCTTGCTAGTTTCTAGAACAGGTGCACCTTTTCAAGCTTGGTTTGTTTCCAAGAGATGTTAAAGATGAGGCTCAAGCCTAGAAATGCCTCGAGCCAGCGAGAAAGTTTCTTGGAAACCTTCTCTGCAGCTCCACATAATTAATATATATTTAGATTATTTTTTGTGAGTATTAAAAGAGGAAGGTAGAGCTTTAATGACCAAGGTACGAGTATGTTTAAAAATATCAACGTTGGTTTTGACATTAGTAAACAATTTTATTTTTAAAATTTGATTTATTGAAAAGCAAAGGTTATAGATTTAGTTTGATGTCATATGATATATTTAGGAATTGTTACATATGAAAATAACATCCAAGATATGTACCCACTACAGTGGATGAATAGTCTAAACTATCACTCTCGTGTTAGACTGACCTGCTGATGACGGGGAGATCACGGTTCAAGTCCCGGTCTGCTCTAATGAGGTAGGTTTTACTTAAATGTTTGCCAACTTTCATTTTAATCAGATAAGGGTACATTACCCCTAAAAGTTCATCCTCCTCATCTTAAGTTATTCGCGTGACTATCATATATGCGTATAGCCTGTACAGGAAATGAAACTTGGTGATATTTATAAAAATAAAATATCTAATGTGTCCAACACCTTAGCTTAATTTGTAGCACGTTTGTGTATTCGGCTAAGTGCTCGTCTTATGACTCCTGGATAAATTTTGATTTGGCAGATAAATATTTGTATCTGGTCAATAAGTTAAAAATGCTTCTTATGACTGCCAGATAGCATTTATCTGCCAAATAATATGTATTTATCCATCACATTTTTATCGGGAAGTTTAAGTACTTGATAACTTTTATCTGAAAGATAAAATGGTTGTTGCCATAGAAACACGTTGTTTTTCATGAGCTTTCACCTGTCAGAATCACTTTTTAGGTTAAAATTTTGGTCCACGTGTTTAGTAGGCACCGGACCAAACTCTAATTATATATAAATTTCGAACATTTAATTTGCACTATTATATTAAATGACAAGCTATTTGTAGAGTTATATTTATATAAGAGTAATTATCAAAATGTGAGTACAATGAATTAAATTTTGTTAACGTTTTACCAAACTATTAACCACATTTTGGCAGACACCGAAGTTAGTACTTGCAAGACAACTTAGCTTCTGCAACTAAGTAACGCCATCTTTTTACTCGCACTCGTTTATCCGCCATTATTTAACAAAGTGTAGAGGATTGTAGCTACCAGACAGGTTGTACGCATGCGCGTACCAGTAAAAACAGTACCAACCTTGCGTTTTATGCATAAAAAAATTATTTATCTTACATATAACTATTTGGCAGATAAATCCAGTTCATAATACGGGTAAAATATTAAAGTAGCTGGTAACCTTTATTTGATCACTAACTTTAACCTCCCGATAGCAATATTTATGCAGTAGTCATAAGACCGGCCCTAAGATGATATATGTATGTGTTTTAGAGTAAATAAATATTAATACACTAAACCTTTAGTAAAATTAAGAAATTTTTGGTGCACATATTATTAGAAACCGAAAAGTAATAAACAAATGTTTTAATACAAGTGGGCTCTTCAGAAATGACTAGCAGGGCCAGATACGTCTTGCGGACCTCGAGTTTGCGAAATATTGTTTATAAAATTCAGACACCTTCTTCAAATTATCTTAACTCTAATGAATACTTTATTTGTTGAGGCCTTTCTTTATATAGTAATAAGATTTGGTTAGGGAAATACTTTAAGGAAACACATACACATTTTCAACATTATTATAGTAGACCTATCATTTTATATTTATTGATAATATCCATAAAAGGTGTTAGCTGATCACACAAATGGACTAACAAATATCTTAATGTAGATCTTGTTACATTATGAGTGTCTATTAAGGTAGAATATTATATCATTTTATTTATATTATGAATTTGTATCCAACCTCCTATGTTGCCTACTAGTTAAATTGCCAACCTACAAATCCAGTGGTCCCAGGTTAGATTCCCGGTTATTCCAGAATTTTATGTGAAGCAATGAATCTTTAAATAGGTAAACTCAGCCTTGTTATGACAAATGAGGATCTACTTGAATAATAAATAGTGACTCTAGTATAGAAACTGAAATTGACTGCCAGGGGGTTCATTGTGCTGATTACATGACACCTTCTCCCCGTAAATGTTGGCACCATCTTCCCCATCATCCGGGGTCCACTCTGTCAGTATATTTTGCTGGCAGGCTGACGTCATGGAGTTTTTTGTAATTAATTTATTATGCATGAAAAAATGCACTAATTTACTACTATTCATGTATAAGGTATTAATATCGACAAAGCCCTACTCAATAAAATATAATATATTTAAACATTTGGCTAGCCCAAACCGGGAGTAATAAGACAAGGAGCAGCAAAAAAACTTTAAATTAGTATTTCAATATTGTTTCAAATACTAAATTCATCATTATACATTTAAAAAAAAAGTTACTCTTTTTGAAAAAGTAGTCATCGCTAATCATTAGCAACCGTAACCCCCAAAACGAACTGCTTACGATAAAGTGTTAGGAATAATTAATAACAAATTTTAGAGGAAGTTTCTCCTGAAATGTGTGTAGATATAGTAGAAAACAATTTACGATAATAATCATTTTTACTACATTCAATTGGGATTCGAACCCAGATATTCCAATCATCATCCGAATAGTTAATCACTAGTCTGATGCCCTAAAACATTCGACCACCGAGGTATGTATGAAAATTTGAATATTAAACCTTGTACTGTTCAATGTTTTTATCTAGCTCACATAGAAGGTTTTTGTTTTTTCAATTTAATTATGAAAAAAAGCTTTCAGCATTAATCACTAGCAAAACCCGCTGTACAGCACCATCGTTTTGTTGGGGAAAGCTCTGGAATTTCACAGCTCGAAAAAGAAGTCAAAACAATCAGCACGGACGTAATGAAAAAAAACAAACGAATGTGATTGTGTAAATATTAATCAACAAAGAGTTGAATTCGAAATTTAATACGATAGCAATCATTTGTCTGGTTCTCCCAATAAATTTAATGCTATTAATATCTTTGATCGAACCAATATTTGTATCAGATTTGATATGTTATTGTTATCTCTGTACATTTTATAAAATTAATTATGATTTGGAATTAACAAAACCCCATATTAACAGAGATAATATTAGATTGGATGTAACAAATTCAATTTTATTAAATAAGTTTTAAATTATAAAAACTCATTTAGTATTAATTAATTTTACAATGGTTTCCTGAAAAATTCAAAATGACATGATGCCATGCTTTCAGCTCATCTTTTAATTTATATCTCTAATTTTATATAATTTTGTAAACTAATAATACTGATAGCTTGATATATTTGTTTAAATTTTATAAGTGTTTTTTATCAATTGATGGTATTTTATATTGCTTCATATTATTTAAATTTGGGGGAAAATCAATTTAAAAAATATATTTTTATATTATTTTATAAATTTTCATTAAAGTAGGAGAGTATATTTAAAAAAAATAGACTGTGCTTGTTTTTATGTAACCTTTTGTCATGTCTACCCAAAAGTCAGTATTTAGAGCTACCACAGAAAATGATTATAAATTTTTGATTATTGCACCATTGAAAGCTATTTGTATAGATGAACAAAAGTAATTTTCAAGATTTATTATATTGAAAATTTTATAGTAAAAGATTTTTACCCAGTAAATGTGGGAATAAATTAGGACTGAGTGAATAAAATAATTTTACTATATCAAACAAATACCAAAAAAAGATTTTAATCACCAATTTATGCAAACAGAATTTAGTATTTTTTAAGAAACATTCGGATACTGAAAGTAATAGAAATAGAGCAACTCAATTTTTAAATAAAATAAAATAATTTTTCTAAATTTAATACTTACTTACTTATTCTATTGCATTAGGAACTCTAAAGTTCACTAACGCACTCACAAAAGTACGCCACCTATCTTTATCTTGAGCTAATTCTATCCAGTCTCTCACTACACCCTATCTCTCTCTCTCTCAGGTATATCCAAATGCTATCCTCCCATTTTCGTGTGGGTCTTCCCATTGGCTTTGTCATTCAATACCTTAAACACGGTTATAGATACTCCCACACTCGCTGCACGACCTACCCACCGTAACCTGCGAGATTTTACAACCCTAACAATATCTTGTTATAAGTATATGTTATGCAGCTCATCACTATGTAGCCTCCTCCACTTCCAACTATCTTAATCCATATTTGTACCAAACATCTTCCAAAGCTCCCGGTTTTCAAACACCCTAAATTTATTTTCATCATTTAAGGTAAGATTCCATGTTCGCCCTCATCGAGAACAACCAGTAAATGAAGTTTTTTTTATATTTTGAGTTTTACATTTCTTGACAGCTTGCTAGACACCAACAACTTACTGATCGAGTTGTAACAAGCATTTCCCGACTGTATTATTTTCTTAATTTCTAATATAATATTGTTATCAAATCAACTGCTATCAAGTTATATGTTGTATGCTTTAATATCTAAATTATCGTCCACAATATGAGTTCACTGTGTTATCATATGTTTAGTCTTTTCAGCGGTCACTTCTAAACTTAATTCCTTACTAGCATCTACTAAAATTTCTGCATTTTTTTATATTTAATATTAGTAAAAATTTTACTTTCAATCCTGAATTGTATTTGTACAAAAAATTTTATAGTAATTTAATTTAATTTTTTATTTAAAAATTAGGCCTATAATTCGCTTAGCCAAAAACCAGAATACCAAAACGCTGTTGTTTTATTATTTCTTTGCTACACAGGTATAACAAGCGTGACTCAATTCACCCAGAGTTTCATTCATTCAATGTCCAGCCAGAAATGGCTTTAAATTAACCATCCTTAACTTATCTATCTTAAATTTAGTTGTAATGACCCACCTTTTCGTTCCGGTTTTTTTGGGCTTTCTTTTGACGTCCTTGGATCTCGCTTGATAATTTGGTTGTTTCCATGAATGACTAGAAGCCAGGCATGCTCCTTTATATTGTTTATTATCGAGTTAAAAATATGTGGCTTAACTTTACTGTTCTCTTATCTCTCTTGATTGAGTATTTAACTAGTCGATGTACCCAATTAAATGTGGATAGACTGGGCGAGAACCTAAGATTTTAAATTTGTAGCCCGAACATGCATCTCAAATTGGAGAATCTGGAAACGTGTTTTTGGTATTGATCTTAAAACCGAATGATAAGAGATCATTGGGAAGACCGGGGTACAGAGGGAGCATAGCATTAGAATGAACCTGAAAGAGATATGATGTGAAAATGGTGACTGGATGGAACTAGCACAAGATATAGATAGGGTAGTAATGAGGTGGAGTGGTTAGAACTAGCTCAAGATAAAGATAGGGTGTAATGAGGTGGAGTGGTTAGAACTAGCTCAAGATAGAGATAGGGTGTAATGAGGTGGAGTGGTTAGAACTAGCTCAAGAGAGGGATAGGGTGTAATGAGGTGGAGTGGTTAAAACTAGCTCAAGAGAGAGATAGGGTGTAATGAGGTGGAGTGGTTAGAACTAGCTCAATATATATATATATATATAGGGTGTAATGAGGTGGAGTGGTTAGAACTAGCTCAAGATAAAGATAGGGTGTAATGAGGTGAAGTGGTTAGAACTAGCTCAAGATAGAGAGAGGGTGTAATGAGGTGGAGTGGATAGAAATAGCTCAAGAGAGGGATAGGGTGTAATGAGGTGGAGTGGTTATAACTAGCTAATGAGGTGGAGTGGTTAGAACTAGCTCAAGAGAGGGATAGGGCGTAATGTGATGGACTGGATTAAACTTTGTCAAGATAATGATGGGTGGAGTAAGTTGGTAATCGCGGCGATGATATTTCTAGTTCCTAATGGCATAGCTTAGGTAAACCCAAGACTTTCTTTGCTAAACTAGTGGTTTGGGCCAGCGTAACCTCTCTGCAGCGTGTCAAAATGCCAAATCTCTGAGTAAACATGGCCATTATAAATTGTCTCTGAATACTTATTACAAGAACTTGAGTTTACAACCCTTCCAAAATTTTACTGTCCAAAATTGAGTTCATTTTCTTAAGTTCGGATAACTAATCTTCTAAATTATATCCATCCTTATTTGATAGTTAAATAGGGATGATGAAGGTACACTTTAGAGTTTATGTACCTGCATTTTTGTTCTATAAGAGTGGGAAACCAAATATGAAAAGCCAACCTTAGGACAACTCATTGGGATTCAAACTTCAACCTTTCAATCACCATTAAACCAGAATTTAGGAATGGCCTTCAATTATTTTATAACACTTTACCACATACAAACGTGTTATAATGATGACAAATATCAATTTTACGAATAAATAAAAATAGTTTATTAAATATTTCTATCATCGCAACACTATAAAAATGTATATGAAATTATTATAATAATAAAAATTAAGTTAAAATGGTCCAATCTTTTTCCAATTAATTTAAACCTGTTTAAAATCCAAATTATATTTTAATGAAAATCATTACGTGACAGCTTATGCCTCGTCAAACCTTTCATTCAAGTTCACATTTAATTGACAATTTATTATGCTAGCTCTCCACAAGGCCAAAACTCCCACAGCCATCAAAATAAATCATTTCTTAGATCCGACTTCATATTATTAATCAAGAAAACATGGCTTTGTTTAATAGGCGAGCATACATTGCCTACAATATATATATGCCTAGCTCATATATTAATCTTACCAAACAATAAATTATAAAATAAATTATATATAATTTAAATCATTATAACTACAGCTAAACATAATAATATGAATTTGACAAAGGGATTTAAAAACATTTAAGCTTTAACTCAAATTTAGATGGATTCATATTTGGGTTGCGTGTGAGACAAATAAATTAATAAGTAAAAACAACCCCGTTAACATGGGAGTTGGAGGGTAAACCTCACAATGATAAGCCATTCTCCATTATACTCAATCTAAAATAGAAATTTGACCCTCAAATCCCCATTAATGTAATAAAAATTAATTCAAATCTTATGCCTGTTCAAATATATTCTAATATTGAATCTTTTTAATTCTTAAAACTAGGTTTAATATTAATGCGTTTGATAAAAAAGTTTCATAGTTATAATATTTGAATTATATGAGATCCTCTAGTAATAAGACATTCAAATCTAAATGATTTTTAGATGGGTAAGATTCAAACTTTATAAGTGAATGGGAAACTTTTCCTGATCCAATTCCTACCGTCGTTGTTGCAATAAACGTACCAATTTCCTTTTTGCCCAAATTAATGCGCGTTTTGGAAATCCGATATTGTTATACCTTCTCCTTTGCTCATTCTTCCCCCTCGTACTTTCTTATCCGCTCCGTGCTCGAGATAACTATATTTGATAAGGTTTAGAGATTCATTAGCCATTATAAGTAATGGTTTGGAAATAGGAAAGGGTTGTATGTTTGAATGTAAAAGGAAAATAGGAAGAATGGTGAACCGAACTGCAGGCTATTCCTACCAACCAACCGTCTCCAGACAACGTAACTTAAATTATTAATGTTCACATGGTCTAAGGTGTGGATCGATACGATTAATAATTTGGAATCTATGAATGAATATAAATGCAATTTGGGGAGTGGTATAGTTAATGTATTTAAATTATCTTTTTACTTTTTATTTTTATTTTGGATTTGGGGGGTCCTTTTCAGATTTATAATGGCACGAATTTTGAATATATACAACCAAATGATCTAATAAATAGCCATATGGTAGACATTTTTTCCTAAGTAGGATTCGGTTAGGAATATATGTTGGGCAGAAATCAATTCGTAAGAAAATTGGGCTGAATTAAATATGAAACTATTCATTTTAGACATTTTTCAATGTTCTAAATAGAGCTTTAATAAATTAATGTATTTGCTTCAGTGACCAAATGGTTTGAGGCGTCTCTCTCATGTTAGACTGGCCTGCTGATGTTGATGAGACTGGAGCTCAAATACTGGTATGGTCTATTGGGGATGGTTTTTTTCCTTAAACGGTTTCCCAATCTTCTACGCAAATGAGGGTGCTTTATTTCCAAAACGTTTCCTCAATCATCCTTACACTATTATACTAATTATCTACAAATAAACTAAACAGGTGTTGGATTTGATGATAATAGAAATATTACGTTTTTAAGATATTTAGGCTCTTAAAGACGTAGCCTGCCTATTACGTCACAGTATGTCAAGACATTCTTTCCAATGTTAAAAAAATTACTTTTTAATCAGCGAATTATAGAGCTATAACTTTGAAACAAAAATCTTGAATAATTCTAAAATTAATACTATAATGTCAACAAGTTATTATTTCTATCTTTAAGTGTTCTTTTTGTAAACGTATTTTTTTTATAAATCCTCTACAACTTAGCTTATTTGTCTTGATCATGAAAATGGCTTGAAATGGTCCTCCTTTCAGGATGTAGATTAAAATAGTCTGTGGTAGCAAATGTCTATCTAGAATAAGAAACACGAAAAAGGTAGATTTTAAAACATTTCATCAAAGTTTTCAAGGAGAAAATGTTACAGTGATTTTGTAATATCGTCGGAGGAAGAGGGTAAATGTTTTTTCAATAGATTAAAAAATGAAATCTCTCAAGGTGAACTGCTTATTTCCTTCCTCCTTTTTTTATTCCGTACATTGTTGTAGAAATTTGATAGTGCTTAGACTGCTTAGGTGCGTCAAGTTAAGATTCAACCCTATTCGCAAAGTAGCTTTGAAATCACCAAGTAGGCAATGTCATCAATAAGGGGAGCTTTCAAGTGTGTGACAACTCACATTAGTTTGTTTTGTCAAGGAAGGGAGTGTATCAGCTTTGAATCTTACTCGTACTCGTTCTGGTGGCTGCGTGGTCTAACGCGCTACGCTTGCAGTAGACTTGACTACCAATGACCGGGAGATCGAGGTTCGAATCTAGGTCGGGTGTACTGAGGGTGGTTTTCCAAAAGGGTTTTCCACTCTCTCACTCCATTCAAATTTGGATACACTTCCTCTGAATATAATCTTTCCAATCCTTAACACCATTTGCGTTATTAGTACATAAACCTATAACATAAACGGATAATAAGACGTTGTGCTAAAAATAATTCTGTCTGAGTGTAATGTGTGTTCTTCATTCATCTTAAAATGGTTTTCCCACTCCTCAAAAAAAATGTGGGGGAATTTCTTATACTTTATGACTTTATCATCCCTACATTGTTAGTGTAGGCATGATAATATCAAGGACAGGTAATAGGATATGACAGATAAAATAAAAAGTTTTCAAGGTTCTCGGATGGAATATTTGGTTTATAGGATCTGAAATATGATTCCTTCTGATTTTGTCTTTCTTTATTCTTGCTTTTCTCATTTTTGAGGCAATGCATACTGAGTTAAGGAGTAGAAAGGGGAGATAGTCATTTTTCCATTCTTTTTTCCTTAAATTTCATCATTTTTTGTAACACTATAACATTTTTAAATCTGGTGTGATTTTATTGTATTCTTTATTCTGGATTGCATGGTATTTATTTTAGAGATTTCCTTATTTAAGAAAATTCAGTTCCAAAAACTTATAACCTATCACACGCGTTTTTAGGCTAATCAGCTGTATTTTGAGTGTGTTTTAAAAAAAACGAGGGCTTGTTTTTAAATTAAGGCTCTTATTTTTAGGTAGCTAAAGTAGATTCTAAAACATGTAGAAAATATTTAATATCCTTGAAATATATTATTTAACTAAAGTAAAATGATTATATTTGATAATAAATGTTACAGACGAATATAAATATCATATTCTTTAAATTGATAAATGAAACATGGACACGGGAAACGAACCCGGGAGCTATGGCTTGATTCGTCAATGGTTTAACCACTGAGATATCCAGCAATCGTCCCGTGCCCACTGTCATTCTTCAATGATTTTTTAAGGCGGAATTTGTCATGGACGTGCGGAAATTTTCAGCTGCATATGAGTGATAAAATAAGACCACGATCCATCTGATAACGCTGCCATCTTAGACTCGGGAAGTATTTAAGCTGCCAAACGTACAATGACAAATGTATGAACGCGCATCAAGATGTATTTAATAACACAGCTATTATATTTGTTAATTATGGTTATAACTGCATCTAAATATTTAGCTCTTATTATAAAATATAATATCTTTGTTATTTAATCCATTATGATATGCACAATCGTACAATAGTAATTGTTAATTTGGCAGCTAAAAGCCCTTCCGCGTCAAAGATGGCTGAGTTATCAGATAGCTCGTGATCTTAATTGATAGCATATATTTAGCTGACGATTTCCGCAAGTATAACTCATATTCTGCCTTAAAATATGAGTGAAAAATGACCCTGGCATGGAATGGCTTCTGTATAGCTCTATGGTAAGAGCATTGGCGAAATAAGCCTAAGGTCCCGGGTTCAATTTCTGTGTCCAGGTGTCATTTTTCACTTTAAAGAATATAATAAATTATTTAGGCTTACATATATAAATACCATATGCCTGTTATCCCAGAATTCCTTCCTTCACTTACCGATATCTTAAAAAAAGCCTGAAACTTTGAAAATACAAGATTGGGGATTCAATATGGATAATGCTACTTACAAATATAACCTTAAAGATATGAACATTGGTATGAACGCAGTGGAGCAGAAAATACTTATTTATAAAGGAATTTCAAAACCTGAAAATAAAAAGATTGTGGTTGTGAAAAATAAAGTCCTAAAGAGCTGAAATCCGGTAAGAACGCAGGTAAAAAGTCGTTACCTACTGACTTAATCAGTTCGCTTGTGCCTGAATTAACTGAACACATCTACGTATAATGTTGTTTTAAATAATGTGATAAATGTAAAGTTAATGATTTTTTTTTAATCGTTCTGCGTCGACTTATATATCTACACAAAATAATCATAAGACATCAATCGTGACAATATTCTAACATATCTGTTTATTTATTAGAAAAACAAATGTATTTACATTCAGCCGTTTTAATATTGTGTTTCAAATCATTAGGGGTCGACATAAATTCCTTGTAAGCGTATAAGTTACTGCCGTACCCAAGCAGATTCATTTCTAATTTTTCAGAGAATGTGTGAATCTAGCTGTTGGCGATGGAATTAGACTCTAAATCGACGACGAAGGTTTTTCATCATTTTACGTCTTAGGAAGGAAATCTAAATGGGTACAACCATTGTAATTATTGCAATAGTGGCTTAGGGGGGGAAGGTGGTTAAATGTAATTACGTCTGAAATCCGTGACGTAGCCCCAAACGCAGAAACACCGGTCACCTTGCGTGATTCTAATTGCATTCTCTTGACTTGACATTCATTTAAATTAGTAACGACAGGTTCACCAGCTTTTTTTTATCTTCCACTGCTTTAAAACTTCACTATTTAAAATTTCTACTAGTTAAGATGAACATATCCTCGTCTATTTAAGTTATTTTGTTCTTAGAGTCTTATTATCCCTGTAGGCTATCCCCATATAAACACCTATGAGTAGGAAGTGTTGAAGGTAGATTTTAAAGCTGTATTTTTTAAATGTTTATTGTACAATGGACGCCTTTGTCAGTCTGGTGAGGCCTATAGATCGGTTTGGCAATCTGGTGTAGCCTATGAAGCACTTTTAAGAACATTGTTAATAACTAAACAAAATTAAATGTATATGTTAGCTAGCTGGTGTACCCGTTCCTAAAACAGGTAATCCATTAAGCATCTTTGTTGTTTTTAGTATATAAAATATAACAATAGGATATAGTGACCAAATTTTAAATTAATTTTTCAAATATTAAACATTTATTGGTTTAAATCGTGATACAAAATGTTCAAATGTGAAAATAGAGATCTGAACATGTTTTAAAAACTTACACTTCTTTTGAATATTAAGTTATAATTTATATATTAATGCAAAATACTTAGAACTATTGACCGTTGGTGCCAATAAAAACGAAAGTAGAGGGCCACACCATCTATAATTAGTTGGTAAAGGGTTGTAATAAAATCCAATTAAATTAATTTAAGCATTTTTTACAGCATTCAGCCCGTTAATCTTTTTCCACCCCATTTACTCTTCTTACATATTTTCCCCATTTTACCCTTTTTTTTATTCTTTAACCTTTTTACCCTTTATTCTTTACACCCTTTCTATAAGTTTCTTACTTATTTCTTTTCTAATCCATTTTACCATGTTTCATTTCTTTAACCCTTTTGGTCCTCCTATCGCTTTTTAATTTTTTACCATTTGTATTTATTTTTAACCTTTTAAAAATAACATTTTTATTTGTATTAAATTGATCGTTATTTTTATCCATTCATACTCTTTTAGCCCTTTATACCATTTAAGCTTTATTATAATATTTTGTAATTTTGGACCATTTTTAATTTCTATCTTTTTTTTTTCAAATCTTTGCCTTTTGGTAATATCACCCTTTCCGTTTGGATTTATATTTACTTTTTTTTAACAATTTTTGTTCTTTTTGTCCTAACTTTTAACATTAATTAACCAGCTATGCCCAGGACAAATATTTTAGGATAGAAAGGATAGTAAATCTTTAAAATGGGCGAAAAGGGCATAAAGAGTGAACAGAGTTAAATAATAGAAATATAATCATGTTTTAAAAAAATAACGTAAACGGGATAAGTATAAGAATTAAAAAGTGTAGATATAATAAAAATACAAATTCTAGCTTCGGGGTGTGCATGTTCATGACCAGAGGCCACTAATTTTTAGCCCCTTAACCTTCCAGCAAATTCTAAGATTTATACCACACTAAATATGGTTTCTTCTATTGATTTTGAAATTTTTGAACCCCCTTCAACCATTTCTCACTATACAAATTAAAGAAATCTCACATTTCAATACATGTCTGGTTATTTACCTGCATACCAAATTTTATTTATCTACCTTGTCTAATAGGCTTTAGAGTCAGACACCCCAGTACCCCAAAATTCTAAGTGCTCAATTTTGAAATTTCACATTTCTACCTTTTTATGGTTGTATTGGGTAATCCCTTGGACATCCTGCCAAGTTTCCTGCCGAGTTAAAAATTAGAAGGTCCCTTGTAATTTTTTCTAGTAATTTTGAAAATTTTGAAACCCTTCTTCCCTATATCACTCAATCCAACTTTTGAAATCTCAAATTTTAAAACCTCTTTGGTTATTTGGACATTCCTGCCAAATTTCAGTTATGTACCTTCCCTAATATATATTTTCTATATTTAGACACCTTAATACTTCCATTTTGAGATGTCTATGGTTATATAACATTTATCATTGAGGAGATATAAAATTACCCTATCACAATTATGTAAAAAATATGGGGGGGGGGGGGGGAGGCTAGATGTTGGGCCTGTTCTAGATGTAAATTAGTTTATAACCCTTGTGCTGTTAAAAATCAGTGTGCTCAAAAAAATCCAAGCTAAATACCTTATAAAAATTATGTTGGTTAATCATGAAGACCTAAATATACGGCAAACGAAAGGTAATTGATTTAAGAGAATATGATAGATAGTTTTAACTCGAATGATGTAGTTTAAAACTAGTGTAACAAATCATTGTATTGTCGTTCGTATTTTCCTTCTCTCCTGTTTGTTCTCCTACTGCCAGAATGTTCCATTCAGGATATTTATGAACCTACTTGGTCTCTGGCATTTATGAACTTATTTTTGTAAATTCTATAGCGTCTTAAGAATGACCGGGCTATAGATAAGGGCTTAAGAGTGACCGGAGTATAGATACTGAGCTATTTTCCGCTCCTCCACCTCACCGCCTCTAGTGTTCGGCCTTAGAATGGGTGGTTGGATGGCTGGTTCCTGGCCGCACACCGTGGCGGAAGCTCCCGATAGGGTAGTTATAAGGGAGTGCGAATAGCCCCAAAGGATGGTTTTAAGGGGGTGAAGAATAGAAGCGGGGTGTTTCTCGTGCTCCTTGCTAGCTTCCCCCCCTACCACCACCCACTCCTTCATATCCCCTGTTCCGGAATGCCACGATTTGTCACCCTCTTCAGTTAAGGGAACCCTTATATATATTTCCAAGACTCCATTTAAATGGAAATGACATATTTCCTACGTCCAAGCCAACGACGATTCTCGTAGGAAACACTTCGTATTTTAGCTTTTATTCTTTATTATTATTATTATTATTATTATTTTGAAAGGATAAAGGAGGTCTTAGAGTTTATTTTAGACACGCAAAGCTTGAGGATGTGAAATAAATACGAACTCGATTTACCATCGACAATGTAGACTTTACGTCATTTTATGGTAAAAATAAACCACTAGTTTATCTTGTTAGCTTTTACGTGGCTGCTTCTAGCCATTCCACAAATACTGTGGCTACGGATACAATGGATTTATTCACGTCCTTAATACCAGTGGACGATATCCGCTTATTTTAATACAATAGGGTGGAAGAGGGTAAAATTAGAGTAAATGTAGCAACATTTAAGTAGATACATATTTGTTAGAATTAAATAAAGAACTCTTGGTGGCTGCATTGTCTAGAGCAGTGTTAATAAATTTTTACTACTTACCACCCGCCCTAAATATCCTGAAATATTTACGTGCCCCCCTTAGTTCTTACTAACATATTAATCATTACTATTTAATCTAAAATAGTGGCTTTACTTACCGATTATAGTAACAAACAAATAAATAACAGAAATTAAATTATCTAAATGTATTTATTGAGACCTCTCTCTGATTTTGAATACTTTCCATTAATTTGTTTATACTTGTTTCAATTGTATTATTTAATGCTATTCGCATGCAGTAGTCGATTAGGAGTAGATTTAACTGCTTGGTTTTAATATTTACCATCATGGAAAATCCCTTTTAAAATGAATAAATAGAAACAAAAGACACCAAATTTTTAAAGATGGGGATTTTTTGTATTATCCGTGATTTCTATTATCTGTGCTTCTCCTCCCATCTACTACCCCGGAAAATCGAGAGTCTACTGTAATTATATGTTTACAATAATTCAATTCTTTTTTACAAAACGTAAATATTAATATAATTGACTTTTGTAATGAGCAAATTACATTTAAATTTTTTTTTTGTGGCCACCCAAAGAATCTTTCGTGGCCCTTCAGTTAAGAATCTCTGAAAGCACTACTATTGTTTTAGACTAGACTGGCGATGACGGGGAGATCAAGGTTCATATCTCTGTAGGTTAGACTTAAGGTGGTTTTTCCAAAAGGTTTCCTCCTTTTCCCTCTATGCAAATGCATGTTCACTCACTATAAATATAACCTTCCCTTCCCTAAAATCATTAGCGTAATTATTACATAATCGTATAACCCAAACGTGTCGTAAGAAGTGTTGCTAAAAATACACATCTCAGTCCACCCGTTCGGAATTCAATCCACATTTACCTAAAAATTAAACAATACAATACTGACTTATTTTTCTACGTGTCCACCAGTATGTACTTGATTAAAACATATTTCTTAATTTTACGTAAATATATTAAAAAAAGTTTCAAACCAAGGGATTTGAACCATGGTCTTCTACCCTACGTGACAACCGATCTACAGACTGATATGTGTGTGATTTCTTTCTTGCTCACTCTACACTTTAATTCTACTCGTCCTCGTAAGTCAACAACACAAAGGTTAGTTTGATATAATTTTCCTCCATCCGTTGCTGGGCATAAACACAGCTCTTAACTGGCTATTGCTGCCTGTACTATCCGGTAAAAATCCCATCTACTAGGGGATATTAAGAAGTATGATGTTTCTGCGTTGCCTTCCATACTGAAAATACATTTAAATTTTTCCTTTTTACTTTCTCTCTATCTTACAGGTAGAGAAAGTATGGTGATCGTCAAAAAAATCGAAATCGAGATTTTGATGAATTTTGACGTTTCATGACTCCCTGAATCCGAAAAAGTGGTTTTTGAATTTCCGTCTGTCTGTCTGTCTGTCTGTCTGT
>CABFWB010001634.1:138048-149232 GCA_902151455.1 Timema bartmani
CTCTTAGGAGAAATGTTTGCATAGCAATGATCTATCTCCATTTTAGACTCAATAGTCAATATTTACATTTTTTATTGGTCAAAATGTATAAATGAATAATTAAATATCAATGCGATGACTTGAAGATCTGCAACACCTTATAAAATGTTAAAACTTTAACCAGAAATCGAAATTTTAATACGAAGTGTTGACTCTTGTGGAAGACATTAAACTGTTTGAAATGATCTTAAGTGGACAAAGATGCGCCTATTTTCTCATTGATTATATATCATTGTATATTATTTTATGCGTGCTCTTATGTGGAGTGGTGATGATACAATGTACATTATTCCGTTCAGAAATCTTACAAGTTTATAGAAAGAGAGAGAAAGTCTGTGCGGTGCGCCGTACCATTTATTTTTTAAAGTCAACCATTAAAGTTAAATTAAATCATCTGATTTTAATTAGTTATATTAATTTAATGAATTTAATTTTACTTTCGACAACGCCTGACTTTCTTGAGTAATTTAAAATTTAAATGCTGAATGAAATTATGTATGTACCCTTGGTTGAACATTTAGAATACACATGGTTTAATATTTTTTTCCAGAAAAAAAAAGGGGCTTTAGCTACTTATATTCAATAGTTTTTATTTTTTTTTCTCGTTTTATTTGGGGCAAGATAGTGGTTCTATGAATAAATTTATTTTAAAATCGTTGTGGCCAAGCCAATTTTAGGGAAATGGGTCGTATACTTGGGCTGTAGAAAGCTAATTGTACATATGTATATAGCACGAATAAAAAAAATTTAAAATAAATGATTTAATTAAACAAATCCTCTGTGGTCCAATGATATAAGGCGTCACTCTCGCAACAGAATATACCACCGATCAGGGGGAGATAGGTTCAAACTGCGTCCCGGTCTACTGGGAGTGTTTTCTCTAATCTATTTTAGACTCTTGTCTCCACGCCATTACCAGTACGCCACCTCTAAAATCCCTTGCCCATCATTAACACATTATATTAATTAGTACATAAATCAAATATATAGTAAATTATTATGTTAAAAATATGTTTAAAAAATAGCAGTAAGAAAACTCGTTTTTAGAATGAACCGATTAAAAAGAGATGGATTGAAAACACTTGATAAAAATGAATATTTGCTTTAATATTGGCAACGTCATATCTGAATTTATTGACTGTCCATTTTATATTGTTACTATAAAATAAAGTTTCATAGAAGACCTCTAATAAAAACAAATTACTCTCATAAACTCATCTTGATCAAAACGAAAGACCAAACACATTGGGACATTTGTAGGTTTTCATCAAACTGGATGACAGTGAAGACTATAAGACTTATTAAATTCTGTTTTAATTTCAGTAAAAAAATATAGGTAGCTCTATTCTGTCCTTGAGGTAAGGTAACTGAAAGGTCAATCTGAAAATCTAACAACATTTTTTCTTATACCAGGTCTAGTTACCAAATATATTTACGATTTATATTAAGAGTTAATTTAAATATTCACTTGGATAATTTCTATGATTTATATCTAGGGATTATAATATTAGGTGGACTAAGATGTGGTCTGAGAAGATTTCCAAATAATATTTTCCTTTTTGGAAAATTTTTGTTACTTCTCTTCCCAAAAAAAAATTAATATTAATTTTTAATCTAAAATGAATCCAGCCATATAAATGGAATGGGTGCAATTGAGTCGGCCAAAATTTATTTTTCTCAATACGTTGACACCAGAAATCTGATAAGACAATTTTAAATATATGGAACACTGATATTACTTTATCTACTAATATTCAAGTAAATACTACTACCATATTTGTTAAGCTTTCATTATTATAAATAAAGCTTAGAGAACACGCCCCTTTTTCCTTTGATTCACTGATATAAAAATGTTACCAGAAAACTTTCATTTCTAATTGCCATTATTTGTTTGGATTTTGTATTTGTTAACAATCTTTATCCCAGAACTTATTCTTCGACCTTCCATTTTCATCCCCTAATACATTATTTAATGGCTTTATAAGTAATATGATATAGATGCTAGCTTTCCCAACCCATCCCTTTCAAATATAGCCAGCGTGCCACGGGATGCCACTGCTGAACACTATTTCAGAATAATTTAGCAAAAAATATTTTATCTCTATGCCCACTGTGATAGTTCAATAATTTGTAAGTCATTTACCAATTAATATGTGCTTGTAGATTCCCCGATAATACCACATTGCATGTAATTAGTTGAATTAACGCGATTTCAAATATTTTTTTCCAATATTAAGGCACATGGGGGGAAAGTCGGAAATTTAAATTAATAAATTTTTCAGGACATCCAACCAATTTTAAATCTCACCCATCCTAATACACCCGGAAAATAAGATTTTAAAATTATTTAGATATAACATAAAACTCTTTTAGTCAAAGTCTACAGAGAATTAAATTGTCTAACAGATGGACGCACAAATTAAATTGGAGTTAAAATTTAACATTTCCTGTTTTTCAAATGTAACTTTTAATTCTTATCTATGCATGTATTTCAATAAACTATTTTACTAAATAATATATTATTATAAAAAAGCCTCTTACTATCTAATTTGGCCTTCTGCGTTTAGTTTCAATACATAAATAAACAAACTAGTGTAGGGATGATTAACATATAATTAATAAATATTGTACTAACAGTTGCGTAAAGAGAGAGATTGAGAACATAAATAATTAAAAGTTTCCGATAGGGGATCTTTATCCAGTCTGATGTGTGTGTGAAAACTAAATATCTATTTTAAAGAAACTATACGATTCACAACAGACATTCTTGCTTATTTATATATATATATTATTATTATTATATTATTATTTATATATTTTTTTGACTCATATTATAAGTGAAACGATATAATATACAGTGCTATAGAAACATGATTGGAAAAAAATAATCTTAGGGTTGGAGAGATAATTCCAAAAAATTCCCTATGGCTTCCTTATGTAAGCTCTATATACCAAGATTTAGAATGATCGAATAAAATGTCTTCGGCTCTAATACTCAAAACAGACAGAAAACAGGTGCTATTGAAAAAACACATATTAGATTGCTGAGTGTCATTAAACTTCGATTTATATAAACATCTTCAATTCCATGATGTCTAAAGTAGCTATACTTTAAAGGAAGTTACAAGTTATTATAGTATGTCTTAGAATAAACGGCCAGACAAAAATCTCCAGTAACTTAACTCCTTCTATATAAATTAGTTAGTTATTTAGAAATAGATTTTTTTAAATCTAGTTCTAGGCTACAAATAAAATTAAAAAAATTTTTTTTTTACTTTCTAATAATTATTACACAAAGAGAGAATTATTGTGATAGTAAAAAAAAAATTGAGCTCAAAATTTTGATAAATTAATGTCGAAGTTTCATGACCTCCAGGAACCAAAAAATTGTTTTTTTGTAATGCCGACTGTTGGTATGTATCTATGATTAAGGCCGAAACCATTTTTCCGAATGGGCTGAAAGTTGATATTTAGAATAATAATAAAGTCTCATTGATGTGTTATTTGAATTAGATAAGTGATCCTAAAATTAAGGGTAGTTTACTGAAGGGCAAGAAGAGATCAAATATTTTTTTTCAAAATCAGCTCTAACGCATTTAATTAAATTTTGAAATTAGAATATAGATTACAAACAAAATTGTAATTTTCATTTTGCCAAGAAAATTCATTGGCAGAAATTTTGTGATTACATTTCTGTATTCAAGATATGGAATGAATTATAATTGTAAAGATGTAAATCTTTTATTATTAAATATATTTTTATAAGTATATAACTAAGTAAGTATATATAAGTATATAACTAAATAAGTTTATAACTACGCCACCGAGGCAGGTGGATATGAAATTGATTGTTCTATTCTTTAATGACCAGAGTTGCTTTTCTATTCTAAATGATTCTGTGACATTATATACTAAAAACTCGTGAAATTTGTAAAAAGAAATGATTTACAATCTTTAGAAAATACTAAACCAAATCTTTGGTGGTATGTATTCTCAACCCTATAAATTATTTTGTTTCACAAATTTTACGAGATTTTAGTAAACACATCAATTTTTTAGATTAAAGAGATTTTTCGAAGCAACGTGCCATTAATTTTAAGATATCGCGGATGGGCTGGATTAAAATTTTACTTGCATCGACTCTATTCTTCTTATAGGCTCCCATTTTCCATTCGATTATGTTTTTCAATTAACAACCAAATTAAATTGAAAGCAGTTAACTCTTCTTCATTACATTTATATGTAACTAAAATAGCAACCCTGCCAGTTGTATTTTTGTTTAATATATATATCTCATTTGGTTTGTCATTTGAAAGGGTATATGGATCACAAATCCCAGCTTATTTACTAGGAATTTTTTCGTTAATAGTTTTTCACTCCATCACCAGAAATGCGGGTACACTTCCAATAAATTCAACCTTCCATATTTCAAACACTATAAAAATATAATTAACTGATAAACGTCTAACATTAAGGGCCGGTTGCACAAACATCATATTGATTCTTCAATCACCGGATTGTCAATCAGCTTAATCATAGATCAAGAAAAATTTGGGTTGCAACAAAGTTAACTAGTGATCAAAAACTCCGATCACCTGACCACAGATTTGACCGGAGAATCAAATAAAACAAACATGGCAACCTTGTAAAAAGTTATATTTTCGAACAGCTGACTGTTGTAACATAGCCTAAAAGTATACACCAGATTGGCTTTGTGAATATCTTTATTTTCTTTATTTGTTTAATTTATACATGTAAATTTGTATTAATGTTTTACTATAGTTAGGTTATAAAATGAGCTTTTAAAGTATTTATATTATTTCAAAATAACATAATGANGTGAATATCTTTATTTTCTTTATTTGTTTAATTTATACATGTAAATTTGTATTAATGTTTTACTATAGTTAGGTTATAAAATGAGCTTTTAAAGTATTTATATTATTTCAAAATAATATAATGAGTGAAAAGAAATCCTGAAGTCCCAACTTTAATTCATCCAAACCTCATCTCAAATTCTCTATCGCTATATTTAAAGAAAAGTTCATATCTTTCTCGTAGTTGTCTTTGAACTTGAACATTTTCTATAACCACATTATATAAATTAAAAACTTCATCTGAAGACTCCATACTTCACATTTATGAATCAAACTCACATTAAAAATAAATTGAATTATATATAAATATAATTATTAAATATTACTTAATAAATACATATTATAACGTACAAATTATATTTATCAAGAACATAACAGTTACAGGTTATGTTAACCATCAACACACTGATCAGGGAATCAAACAGTTGATGGGAGAAAATTGGCTGGTTAACTTGACCAAAGATTTGATCGACAATCACGTCCTAATCGTTAATGGTGCAACTGAAAATGAGGTTTGAGACACTGATTGGAGATCAACATACATCTGATCTCTGATCAAGCCACTGATTGTTGTTTGTGCAACCGGCCCTAAGTATGTGATTATGAACCCTACCATTTACCAAGGGGAGTTTTATATGAAAAATCAATATTTTTGGGAGAAATCTTTATTGTTTCTTAGGTGTCTCTGGCTATTTCGCAGTATTGAATGCAACATTTTATTATTTTTATTTTTTTATCTGATAGGGTCAAGTGAACTATTTTTATGTAATAAGTCCAAGCCCTTCCTTTTAACATATATGTTGACTATAGAAGAGCTAGTGACATCTAAATTATTTATCCGATCATAATATGTAAACTCTCTTTAATTGGGTAGTTCCAAGTCCTTCAATTTACCTAGAAGAGTATCATATGAAAAATGATTTTTTTAGAGATTTTTGAATGATTTTGAGGTGTTTCTGACAATTTTGTATTAGTGAAGTGCACAAGGCACCATTTAATTCTACTATTTTTTATCTGATCGGAGCATATGAACTTTTTATGTAAGTCTGAGATCTTCCTTTTACATATGTTGACTATATTATTATTATTATTATTATTATTACTACTATTAGCACCGCTTCGTACTACCCGTTCGGTTTATACGCTCTTACGCTAATATGTAATGGTAGGGTGATCGTAAGATGAAATAGAGGACCTACAGTTTAACGTGGGATCCGAACCACGGTGGAGGCCTGGTACTCCATACATTCACAAGTTGTGATTAATACACGTCTTGTCATAGGTGAGGGAAGGGTTTGGCAATCAGATAAATTTGTACCGGGACCAAGGATTGAGCCCGGTACCCTCAGCACAAAAGTATGACTCCCTACCCCTAGACCACCAGGTCATATTTTATGTGTTGACTATAGAAGTACTATTAACAGCTATAATTTGTACCCGATCGTGTCATGTAAACTCTCTTTAAGTAGGTAATTCCGAGTCCTTCCTTTTATCAAGGGGAGCTATATATTTTAAAAATCAATATTTTTTGGAATTATCTTGATTATTTTTTAGGTGTCTATGGCTGTATTTTTTATAAAATCGTGTCATGTGACCTCTATTTAACTATATGGGCTATTCAGTGACTAGATTAAAATAAATGGTACTCTTCAACCTAAATACTTTATTTTTCTTAAATAATCTTAAAATACACATTTACACCTAGTAAGATTTATGAAACCAAATAATATACATTGTTTCTGAGACCCTCCACTAAAACGCATAGATAAAAATAATATACACTGTTACAGAAACATTGAAAAATAGTAACATCTCTGACCACCAAAGAGCATAACAATCAAATTAAAATTTCACAGATCCACAAAAAACTTTTTTATATAACTTTTCTTATTGCTCAGAAACTAATAATTGGTTTTATAAAATTAAAATATATATCAAATGAATAATTTTTTTTTATTAAATCTATATTCTTAAAATTTATTTCGTATCGGTAATAGTTGTGGAGATATTATTAAAATTGGAAATTTATAATAGTTTACAGTGCCATAAGAGTTAATTTTAGTTTGGAAATGAGAGTTGCCATTTTGTTTGTAATGGAAAACAGTGTCTATGTACAAAATTTGATAACACATTTTCTCGAATTTAACGATTTTTATTTGTCTCTATTTACCCTTAAGTAAATTACACTTCATTTTTTTTCTCCAACTAATTACAAAAATTCATCAGGGTATGAGTATAAAAACCCTCGATTTAAAATTTTAACATGATTGGTAAGACGGTTTTCGTTTATGGACCAATATATATACATGCGGACAGATAGACAGACAGACAGACAGAATCATGACTATAACTTTTTTTCAGTTTTTAGGGTTATGAAACTTCGACACTAATCGATTCTTTTGACCATCTCAATAATTCTCTCTCCAAAGGATCTAGAGGAAGTAAAATATACTATAACTATGTCCAGAACAGGAATCGGGGTGAATGGCAAAAAATATCTGAGTGAGGCAATCAGATAAGTAAAGTAATTAAAGTAGAATTTTAGGGAGCACAATATAGGTATAGTTTCTTGCAGCTATTATAACAAACAACATATGTAGGCAAAATAAATCAAATATTGATCAGAGAAAAAATAAATAATTTAATTTTCTTCACATTTTGATATCAACAGTGGTCGAATAGCTGTCATGAGCATAGCAGCCCTAGATGACAAGCCTTTTTAATGAAGCGAAACCGTTGTCATTGAATTTTAGGACACCCTTGACAGATATTGAAAAACTGTTGAGGTCATCATGGTAGTAATATTAAACTCTATGTTTGTATTGAGGCCATGATTGATTGATTTTGACCAAAAAAAGTTTTGATATAATAAAAAGCAAAAACATTGACCTTTTATCTAATCACTTACAAGCCCACCTTAAAAGATATTAAGAAATGTAAATATTACTATATGTATAGGTCTAATATTAAACTCTGTTTCTACTGGATAAATACTTGATTTATTTTTCCTAAATACTTTAGTTATACAGGGTGACCCAAAAGACACGCAACCCAAAGAAAAAAACTTATATTCTGTGCCATATAATATATGCATCTAATATAAACCAAAATAATATAATATATACATCTAATGTAAGCCAAACAATAGGCCATAAGAAAATTACAGAATATGTTGAAAGTGTGATCCTCCTTCTCTGTAACACAAATTCCCTTGTTTAACCATATTTCTAGACAGACAACGAATCATTATTTGGGGTATGGTTACAATGTACCTCTCAATGTTGGCTTCAGTTCAGCCAAGGTTTGAGGGATGCTTGTATACACTGTCTGTTTTAAGTTTCCCCACAGAAAAATATCAGGTAGCGTTGGGTCTGAGGAACGAGGTGGCCACAAAACCTTAGAAATCACACGATCACCAAAAAAATTATCTAGCATTGTCATGGTCACAAGTTCTAGGAACCAGACAAAGGAAATATTGCAATACGAGTAAGTAGTGCACCCGCATTTGCACAGAGTAAGGTGGGGAAAACCGTTAAATTCAAACAATAAAGATCTTTTCTTCAACAACTTATTAAGGTTAAATATATATTTATTAATTTTATTATTATTATTATTATTATTATTACTATAGGGATGATTAATATTAAATTAAGGGGAGGTGTAACCACGTTTGCGTGAGGGGAAGGTCGATATCAATTTGTTAAAAACACTATCGAATACTCCAAAACCAGATCCAAACTCTTAGTATAACTGACCAAGATTCGAACCCTGACATCCTTGTAATTTGAGGTCTAGTCTATTACGAGAGTGATGCCTTAGATTCGGCCACCGGAGCGGGAATTATAGGTATAACTTTCCAGGATTCACATCCCAGCCTCTTAGTTACTGACAAACCAGAATAGGTGATACTGACATCTTTTTCCGCTTGCCCAATGTTGCGATAATCTTATTTTAAACATCTGGTTCCTTTAGTTCTTGAATTGTGTGAACTTAGTAAGGCACAAGTTTCAGCCCATCTCGTACACTTCTACTTGGTTCCATATCTCAATCAAGTCTGCTGTGATAATCTTCTTAAGGACTTCCTGGGTGCCCATTCTATGCACTATCTAACCTCATTCAAATTTTGATCACTCAGACTTGAAGGCCTGCCAGAACGCTTCTGGTCACTCACGCTGCCTGTTTCATGAAAACGTTATACAGTTCAACGTATTATTGATTTATTATACACACATGATTCTGGGAAACTACGCACAAGCCATTGTTGGCACTCCATGCTAGAATTGGCCTTAAAATAATGTTTCAAAATGAATACTCGCTCTGCTCATGTAAAACTCATATTACACTCTCAAATGCTGTAACTCAACTGGATAGACCTTGTATATATCTCAAGGTCACACGGCCTACACTACACCCATCCAACACTACAGTTTTACCATACATATAAACAACATGTTCATTTTCCATGTTCTTTTGCGAGATATATCCTTGGAAAAAGAGGGTTGCGCCACTTTTTGATCAGCCTGTATAAATATAAAAAAAAAATTGTCCCATCACTCTCAATACCTACCATCCCACCTTGAATGCTAACAAGTTATGAAGTTAGCGCAAATTCCTTCGGAATAAAAGTAAGCCGTTGGTCCTATGTCGATTTTGGCATTTAAAAGAACCCTGGAAAGTATGTGAAAAAACCATTTCCGGAAAAATGGGTATGATCTTTCACTCTCATTCCTAGAAATTCTCATGTGCTGATATAATCAATCGGTTCAGAAGGTTAACGTTCAAATACCACAAATAAATGATAAAAATATATATATATATATATATATATTCATTTAGAATAAAAGTGGTTTTTTATTGAGACTATTAAGTCATAAATGTCTATGGACTATATTGATTAGCCGCATAGCTTTGAACATTAAAAGTTATCATAGCAAAATATCTTGTAAATGGAATCTGAAATGAAAGGTTTGAGATGGTATGGGTATCTGATTAAATTTAGTTTTAAAAATAAATATATTTAATCAAATAGGAAGACGAGAAGATTTATAGAGCCTTTATACTAAATAATTTGGCACTAGTGATAGTTTGTTTAGTGTAAAGAATATTTGGCATTTGATCCTGAATGATGCAGTATCTAGTTCAGCCACCGTGCACGTAGACATTTATACTGCGATTTAAACTATATTAGGATCTGCGTGGTGGGTAGGATGGGGAGCATACTTGCCACATAGCGTGAGTTTGCGCGTTACTACCATGCAAGCATATTCAGTGGCTGCCAAGATATCTGGCAACGTGCATTGGTTGGTATTACAACCATCCCTTACGGATTAGTTGCGCATGTGACCAGCCTCCACTCCCCACTCCAGCTGTGCTGACCTCAATCCTAGATCAATTTAAAACGAGCTTTAGCCGATCTGTAGGAAGAGGACATTGTCCAGGGTACACCTTGGAGGTTGTTTACACGCCTTACACTCAAATAACGTGGTGATAATGTTTATGAAGGTGTGGAACTAGACGCTTTCTTAAACCTAACATAAGCCTAATTAACCATATCATGGTGACTATAGGAATAGTTCCCATTTGGGTAGAAATACCTACTGTACCACCAGGATTCAAACCCGGGACCTCTAGATAAGTTGACAGAGGGAATGACCACTTAACCAAGAGTTCAGTTGCGCCAGTGACTGATGTCTATGAATAGAGAAAAAGTTTTTTTCAACAAAATTTATGTCAATAGTAAGAACCAACAAATAATCTCCCAAATAAAGTTTCTTGAGGTTTTAACAATATGTTATGTAAAGTAGACCGATAATTAAATCACATACTAGTAATAATAATATTACAAGCAATAAAAAGGAATATTTGATTTTAAGTCTATCTAACCCTTATTAGATTAAATTTGGAATATAGGGGATTGCTTTCTTTAGAACTAAAAATAAAGTTTGTTCTTTCACTGCGATCTATTGCGTACATAAGTATGGGAAACCTCGTATTGATTTAAGTCCAGAGAACTTTCAAACTGCCTTGGAGAATATAAAGTAATGGAAAAGAGATTTTGATACAAAAACCTTTCCTCTATATACTCGAAATTGGTGAACAGAATAAAAAATTAAAATTAATTAATAACCATTAATAAATGGTGTATGTATATATGTATATATATATACATATATACATGTATATTTCACATTAAAATTAAGTGTTTGTATGTATATATATATATATATGTATATATATATATATATATGTATGTATATATGTATATATA